>JAOWBL010002234.1:0-13995 GCA_028564865.1 Zenarchopterus dispar
GGGGCCGAGCAGGTGGTCTAGCGCCATCTTGAGGTCAGTGAATTCCCTCTCACTGTCATGGACCAGCTTGGGGAGTTGAGGTACAGGAACAGGCTGCCTTGGCGGCTGGAAATTATATGGAGACTGTGACATTGTGGCTGGAGAGTATTGTATACCTGAGGAGCTGGACCAACTTGAACTAACCGTTTCATTAAACATCGAAGATCAAGGCAATGTTAACCCACATTAGCACTAAAACTGATCACTTCATTTAAACATCAAAGAACTTAACAATCGTTATCGTATCGCTACAACCCACCTTCATCACAAATGCAGACGTCACTACAATGAAATAAACTGACGCAAACAACTTATCAGTAATGACTCCGTCAGCTGTCTAACGAAGTACCCGAGGCAAAACACAGACTGAGCGTTGAACGGTTTCCTAGCAACAATGCCACAGTGATACAAGGGAATTTACAACAGTCACACTTTTTTAAATTTTATTTTAGAACTTTTCCTTTTCTCTGAGTGACCTTAAATCTGTTGCAGGCTTCAAAGTTGAGAATAAACCTTTACAAGTGTTTGAACTAAATAAATAGTGAAGTAAAGGAGCTGTTTTTCAGATCTGGCCACAGAGATGTCCACATGGGACGGCGTTATCGTAACTCCCTCAGAGAAAGCCTATGAGAAACCTCCGGAGAGGAAGGAGGAGGAAGACGAGGCTCTGGAGGAAGGAGGAGATGGAGAGGATGAGAGCATGGAGACGCAGGAGTGAACAAGAGGTCTGACATCTCCCCATCCTCCCAACATCAGGGACGTGCGGTCAGGTTCATGGCTGGTGAAGCAATGACTTCTTCCTGTGGCTGCATTTGACTAACTGTAGATCATAGTGTGCGGTCACTTATTCTGCAGCCAAGGAGTTGCAAGAAGAATCACTGGGATCACGACTTCCCTCTACCATGAGGCAGGAGAACCGCATGCCTCACTAAGTTCCTCTTCACGGCTGTTTTATGATTGCTCACCACAAGAAACACGTTACATGGATAACAGAAAAGGCGGTTTCTTGTAGTACAGCCAAACAGCCAGTCTTTTTGTACTACTCACGTTGAAATTGTCCATTATTTATTACTTCACATTTTGACTGAAAGTCCAATTTTGAGAAATTTTTGAGATGAGATATTACATCCGCCATTTTTGCAGTCAGTCAGAGCAAAACATAAAATAATGAACTCCTATTGAACTTTACGAACAAGAACAAATGTGCTCACGTACGCCCTCTTCATTGCGGCAGAGCTACTGCCTGCCTCACCTTTATGTATTTTCAGTGTGGCTTTATGTCAGATTCTAACACTAAATAAGTGATAGACAAACGTGAAATACATTACCTATTAAATGGAAAGTGAGGACATACAATAAAAATGTCTACAATGTATAAAAACATTTTAATAAAGCATTTCATTGATAGCATACACCAGTAAGCAAAAGGCACGCACTCAACCCAGTTTGCAAGAGATTGTGCAGTCTGAGGAAAGGCCCAGCTCGGTGCTGCCTCACCTTGCTGCCTACACTGTAATTGAAAAGGATATACGCAGAATACAACAATTTCGATTATAAAAATTATTGAAATTATTTGAATAATACAGAAATTGCATTTATAGCACAGATCAGTGGACAAATATTTATTTTATCGTTAGTATACATCTCATGATGGCAGGTGAGGCACTGCCTCACCTACCTCCCCTGACCGCATGTCCCTGCCCAACACACACACTCCTTTAAAGTCATTCATTTTGTCAGTTTCTTGTTGTTATTGTTGTTTTTTGTTTCTTTGTTTTCTATGCTGAAGGAAGCGTCAGAATCCTCAGTAGAGAGCAACTTCAGCAAAACATTTAACATCTGGATATTTAACACCACAGTTGAAGTTCCATCTGCTGCAGGAGTATGTTTGGTTGACGCTGGTGTTTAAGTGTGAAAAGGTTAAAGCTCTCCTATTTTTATTGAATCACACTAGACATGTTTCCATTACCTCTAGATTTACGCAAAACTTAATATTGATTTTTTTCTTTTTTCTTTTTTTTTAAAATCCTGTAATGGAAAAGACAATAATTTGAGAAAACTCCCAAATATTGAATAAACCTTCTTACACTTCCAGGAGGTGTTTTTTTTTTTTTTTTTTTAAGGCAATATGATACTCCAGTTTATCTCAAAACTATAATAAAAACACTTTTTTCACATTTCCACATCTCTGGCAGCGCTGGATGTGATGTAGCCGGTAAATCTAAAGTCATTAAAATCTAGTTTCTAACCATTTTTGGCCTCATTAATATGATGTGGTGGTGCTATAACAATAATTAATCGTTATGCACTACATTAGGGTTTTAACTCTGAATAATCATTTGATCATCTGCTGCTTTCATCATCTGACTATTTTCTCCACAGTGGTAGCAGCAATCATAATAATTTGTCAGAGACTAAATAAGTTGTTGTACATTTTCTTTAATGTTGAAATTTTACTTTTTTGTTGTTTTAAAGAAAAGTCTCGTAGGACGAGATGAGCAGAGAGTTGCAACAAGTAGGCTAATGCTTATTTTGAAAGACCATTGAATGGAGACGCTGAACCCCATACCGCTACCTTTATCTCAAATTCAGAGTTTTGATTTTCTTTTGCGAATAAGTGTAACAGAAATGTGGCGACTGCTACAGCTGTACGATGAACCCAGAATTCAGTTTAGCGGCACTCGACATCCCTCAATTCAAAGTGAAGAGATGGTGAGGCTGAGGATATTTTGAGTGTGTACGTGTGAGCGAGGCATTAACATTTCGGACCTTTAAGAGAGCATAGTCATTCTTATTTTAAAGGTAACTTGGCTCATTGTTCTGTTCATTGATTGCTCCAACTGGTTCCTGAAGATTAAAGGTCCAAATCTGCAGTTACCTTTTAAGTTTGAGTTTCAAAACTTGATTGCATTTTAACTACTGTCTTCATCTATTATACTTTTTTCTTTTTCTTTAAAATTTATATCACACTTTTTCTATGTGACAATGTTTTAATGTCTTTGTGAAGCACTTTGAATCACCTTCTTGAATTGTGATATATAAACTTACCTAGTTAATGTGACGAGTTAACCATCTGACACCCACGACAGAGATGATGTCAGATGGTAAAGTGTTTGAAAAACTTGATTAAATGTCATACATGTGTTTTCTCTCCACAGTGGTTTTTGCATTACTGATGACCAGCAGCAGAAACATTGACCTGAACACCGACACGAGTTCACCAAAGTTTCCACAGAACGACTCCTGTCATTTCATGTTTTTTTTCTTTAAATTACTGTTATGTTTTTAACTTTCCCTTGTACTTCCTTTGAGTAACAGCAAGATAAAATTGTTTTGAATTATGTCTATGTTCTCTTCGATAATGAAAGCAAAATTGTTTTGCTTAATATAAAACTTGGTCAAAGGACACATTTTATCCTTCAGACACATTTGTGTCATATTTCAGGCAGCAATGACACATCATCTAAAGGTCTAATGTGGTTTAAAGGTTCAGATTTCAGCAGATAAAGATGTATTTGTTTTAAACATTGTACAAGTGTAACTGACACCGAGGCCAAAAGTAAATTGATGCTATTCCAAATCTTTAAATTAAACCCAGTCAGATTAAAAAACCATTTACACCTAAATATAATCCAAAAATAAATATTCAAGGAGTGTAAGTGTAATTTGCACCTTGAGTTTGTCTTGGAACTTCCTCGACATTTCTAGAACCTTCCATGTGAAGTTAAGTTGAAATATACCAATTTATATGAGAATCAACACATTTATGGCAATTTGTTTTAATCTTTGTGGTAAATTTTATCCAGATATTAGATTGTCTAAGTCAAAAACTTGTATTAAAAAAAAAGGTAATGCCATGCACAGATAAAGTTAATTAAGTTTTTACATTCTGGTATGGTTAAAGTAATTAAGTTGATCAACACATAAATTGAAATGGTCCTGATCAATCGAGAAGCACTCTTCAATCAGCGTGATAAATCAAAACCTATGTTCTTTTATGGGAACAAAAAACTAAAAAAAACAGTGATTAACTAGATAGATGTTAAATTATGTAATCAGTTAATATGTTAGCTACTGTAAAAATTGTTTTATAAAGGAATCTACTATATCCATCCATCCATCCATTTTCTATACCCGCTGAATCCATTTCTGGATCACGGGGGTCTGCTGGAGCCAGTCCCAGCCCGTAGCAGGCGATAGGCAGGGGTACACCGTGGACAGGTCGCTAGTCCATCGCAGGGCCACATATACAACAAACAATCATCGACAATCTACTATATCTTTAATTCAAATTTTGTTGACCTCTATTTTATTAAACAAATCACAGATCAAATACATTTGCTCATCTTCTGGGGTAATTATACATTAATAGGTTACTGTTTACCAGCTAGCTAATTATTAAATTGAATACAACATTCAAGGTAGAATCTTAAAAGAATTCACTTTAAATCTGTTTTAACGAAGACTACAGATGTTGCTGACACATGTTTTTCTTACTACTGTTACACTCCCTGTTGTGGGTTAACATGCAATTTAGAAAATGTATTTTCTGGTAGTTTTGAAATATTCCTGCTCATTCTGATGGAAAATTTTCCAACTTCAGGGATGACATCTGCAAAGTAAAACACCAGGAATACTGAAGGAGTCTGAAGTGTATAAAAGCCCAACCTCCAAAGACTCCAGATAAATCATGAGACAAATTTGTTGATTTATGTCTCAAATATCTTCCCCAGATCTGATTCCTGTTGTGAAACTGAGGTGAAAAACAGAAAAGATCCAACATACTGCAGCTGTTAAAACACATTAAAATTTTTAAGTCTTTCATAAAGCATTTCATTCAGTTAACAACCTTCGAAATACATCCCAGTTGATCATCGGGGTGTTTACATTTTAAATCCTTAGCTCCATTTGGAGGCTCTACTTTGTACCTCTGATCGTTGTTAGTAAAGTTTCAAACTTTAACAGAAGAACTACGTGTAGCAGACATTCATGTTCCACCTGCGATATTATCGTACTGGTGAAGGATTTTAAAGAGTTTGAAATGAGAAGCATCATTTTAGCAGCGCTATTAAAACAAACTAAGGGTTACAGTCAGGCTCCACAGATGCATAGTTCCCGCTGTAGCTGCTACAGGGCTCCAGAGATACAAAAATATCCTTGATATTCAGTATTTATGGTAAAATAAAATGACCTGTCTTCATATGCAGTCATGTAAAAAATAACTAAGAATAAATCAGTAAATTTATGTCTTAATTTCTGCATTCTCACAAAATTGGGATTCAAGTTTAAATTTTCAAACATGAGATTTTCATATTTATATTCTGAACTCACAAACTGAACTTCTGAGTTTGTTGTGGATTTACAAAGTTATAAAGTCAGACTGAGTTGTCTTGCAAATGTATAAATTTATACTCATGATTTGAGATTTACTGAAAATATGTGGGTTAACCCCAAATTTCTTTTTGGGGCAAATTACAAGTTTATAAAGCCACAATTTTTGAACAAACTTACAAGTTTATCATGTTAAATTGAGTTTTATTGTGCATATTTGTAAACTAAGATCAGATCTCTTGAGTTTTCTCACAAATTTCTAAAATGATACAAGTTATAAGTTATCACAAATTTATAAAATAATTTCTGAACTTCATTTACAAGTATCAATCTCATAAATCTGTTGCTTCACTTAATCAGAAGGTTTTACTTTTCTTGTAAATTTGTAAGTTAATGGAGTCTCACCTTCTAATTTTTGGCACAAATTTACAAGTTTGAAATCAAATTCTAATCCCCGCTTTTGCCATGCAATTTTGTTTTCTTATGTGAAATAGTCTCATATTGTTGAACCAGTTTAGCTAAATGTACATCATTTATCTTGCTATTTTAACTTGAATTTGAACTGTTAGTCACAGATCAGGTGTTTTTTCTTCTCAAAGTGTAACAGATTAATGTATCTCCAGTGATCATCTTAAAGGATTTGAACTCCTCCACCACACTGGAATAAACAGCTAACACCCCCCCACCCCTCCATAAAAGGAAACTGTTATCCCATTTCAGTTACATGCAGTGGGAAGATTCCACAGTTGGGAGGATGGAGGATTCATGGTTTGAGTTTGAGCCAGGGATGGACGATGGTGAGGATGGAGAGAACTGAGGACACCAGGCCACAGGCTCCGACAAAGCCAGACCCCGTCTGGTAAATCCCCAGCCTGTCCAGCGGGATAAAGATGTCGCAGCCATTCTTCAGCAGGTCCAGCAACAGCGGCGGGTTGCCGTACAGGACAGTTCCAATCTGACATAGACGTCTGCGGAGCCACATGACGGAAGGAGGCAAAGACAAGGGGGAGGTGAGGCGCTCAACGGAGGAAGATGCGTTTTTCCGATGATCCTCCGAGCCAACAAAAAGGCAGAGTTCGTATGCGTCCCGAGTCAAATTCAGGATTAGAGCAAAGAGGTAGTATCTGTAAAATTCAAAACACACAGTTTCTGTTAACTGACTTCTACTAAATTTATGTAAGCTAGTAGGTTTATTATCTTGTTGAACTGTGGGAAACGTTATTACGGCACTACATTCACTAAACCTTACGTCTTGTCTGGAGGCGACATCCCTGGACTCAAATGTCTCTGGGATGGACCAGTGATGTGTAACAAACAACCAAAATATTATATGATAGATAGAAGTCTGAATGATCAATTTCTTCTGTAGTATTGATGACAACATATGACTGTCTCACTGTCAATACATAAGTCGTACTCCTACCATAAAGGGGTTTCATCATGTAATCAGTCTGCTCACATTATTGTCTTGTTTCTATCCCAACACTCAGCTAAGGCATTGATGTGAGAATGATACCCATTTCTTCCAAAATAAGTTCTAGAATTCTGATTACAACATAAATCTGAGCATTGTCTAAATATATAGTGACGTTTATATTAATTAACAGAAGAAAACATCTACGTGTTAAACTGATGCTTTCACTCACCTGAAAGACCTCTGACTCCACTTCTGTTGATCCAGTTTGGAGATGAGGCCCATTTTTCCCACCCACACCAGGTTGTCACAGACAAAGTACATGGCTCTGTTCAGGTGGCTGATGGTCACACAGAGCCTCAGCACACTGTCCGACAGATGGATGGCCCTCTTCGCAGCCTCCAAGGCCTCCACTGAGCTTCCCAGTCGCAGCACTGTGAGAGGAAACACGCCAGTAACACAAAACCTCGCTAAACGGCGAAAAAGCACAGGTTTCTTCACTTACGTTTCCTGGTCAGGCTCAGGTGTGTTTCCAGGTCTCTAACGGTTCTGCGGAGCTCAGCTGCTGCCTTGCTTTTGTGAAGAGTGTAGCCCAGCAACATGCAGGTGTACTGTGCAGCCCTATGAACACAAGGCATTAGTGTGAGCAAAGACCAGTTTCATGAAAAAACTTCTGTATGGAAGACTACAGCGGCTGCAAACTTTGCTGTGATGTCAACAATCCCTCTGGACCAAAAGAACAACATTAGCATCAGTCTGGTTTATTCTAGTGCCACAGCAGCGAATTAAGAAGTGTATTTCCATTAGATCAAGACCAAGGAGTTCAAGTCCATTTTCCGGATCACAACTCGGATCATTAGGCTCTAGTCTTAGACTTTTATTAGGCTTTAGTCTTTTCTTAAAGAAGACTTTAGTATTCGCTTTTTAATCACTCCATAAATCAAAAAATACTGTCATAACATGAGCATAATAAAAATCAGTCAGTGAGTAACTTTTGACCAGAACTTTTCAAAGTTATAAACTTAGACTGAACTTACATGTACCTGGAAAAACAGCCAACAATTTAAGAGGATTTTATGAGTTTGACTGGGGAGAGATCTTTTGTCATCATATCTATGATATGATGAGAAACAAGTGGATTTTCCAGTGTGTTTATGAGCAAACGAGTAGTGATATAATGAATTTAAACATAAAGAAGGGAAAAGTGAGTTCAGTCCATAATATTCACTCAGTCAGCTGATACTTTTTGTCTCTTCGTTTGTACATTGTATACCCTCATTATTTTTTTTAGTCCACAGAGAATGCATTATTAAAGATGACTGTTTTCATTAGATCACGAATTGTTTCAACAAATTTCAATACAAATTATTGACATTATTCGATAATAAAACATAAAAGAGTAAAATGTTGATGCTAAAGGTTTGTTTACAAATATTTTATCTACTGGGTGATTTCTCAACTCTAGGCTGAGGATTCAACGATAAAATTTACTCAACATTTTCTTCTTGAGGTGAATTAAAGGTTAAATTTACCTAAAAACTCTCTCCTTGGAGTGACTCTGAGAATTAAACCGAACCCAGGAGTCCATCCTGTCTGCGCTGCTTCCGGTCTGCAACTGTCGTAAAACCCTCACAAAACAGCAATTCTGTACTGGAAGTTAACGTTTCTGTCAGATTAATTTATTTTGGCAGTAACGTCCACATCCAGATGACTTTAATATCGCCGTTTTTGCCTCCAAATCTTTTAAAAACCTGGAGAGCGCGAGTCTGAACGGTAGTCTTTTTCTTCTTCACACGGATTTACGCAGTAGACCGCCACACTGCCCCCTACATATATGTTGTTGCTGTTATTATTGTTGTTGTTGTTGTTGTTATTATCAACAGCAGCAGTAGTAAAAAACACAATCTAGTTAAGAAGAGCTGAACAAAACTAACACCCCTTTGACGACACTCAGGTTTTCTACCAGTGATCTCTATTACTGGATTGGACGTTACGTGACTTTTGACTTGTCAACAGCGCTGCCATTTTGAAAAGTGCTACTTTCGTCCGCAAGCAAGGTGGCCAGCAGCAACAGCCAAGGGAATTATCGTTCTAAAGGCATCCAGTGTTTTGCTTTTGGCTGCTAAAACTATGCTAATGAACAATTCAGAGCGCAGGGCATCTCCTTTCACAAGTAAGTTGTAATTTTCATGTTTAGTCATATTTAGATAATATACCACATAGTGCTTCAGTAATGCAAAATTGAATCAGGCTGACTATACATTTATCACGAACGAGGTAAAATACACGCTTGAGGCCTAAACTATTGACAGCTGTTTGTTTACATGTGAACTAGCACTCTTCAAAATGGCGTCGCTATGCGCACGTCGCCCTCAACACTAGGCAATATGATCTGTCCAATCCAGTAAGAGATCAGTTTTCTAAATAGAACAATGGACGAAGCGTTTGGTCACGTGACCCATTAGTTTCTGAAGCGCGGTTTGGAAGCTGTCAGTGTTGCCATATATATATATATATATATATACACACACACACACACACACATGTATATATATATATATATATATATAAAATATAACTTTTCAGAAACCTGTAGGTGACGTCAATTTCAGTAGCATAAAAGATTCAGAGGCTCTAGAGAAAACTGTATATTTGGGTCAAATTCAAAATTACTTATTCTTTTAAAATGGTACATTGTCACAGCTTATTTATGAAAAATATATGAATAAAAAAAAGAAAATGGCTCACCGAGGTAGATGTGATTCTGACTTTTTTTTTGCCCACATAAGTCCTTTTCCTTGGAAAACTCTTAAATTTTGAACCGTTTAATGATATCAAATAATGATTTATTTTCTTTTATTATTAAATACTCCTCAAAATAGCTCAGGTTCCTGAAGTGTTTAGCTTTTAACGGTTAAATGATTGAAAATTCCCAGTGTTACTACAATTTAATCCCTACTAGTTAGCTCTAAAATAAATAAACATGTTACACAATATACAACAGTCACACTCCATCCATTTTCTGTGCCCGCTGAATCCATGTCTAGGTCACGGGGGTCTGCTGGAGCCAATCCCAGCCCATAGCAGGCGATAGACAGGGGTACACCCTGGACAGGTTGCCAGTCCATCGCAGTCACTCTCAATATTTAAAATTTTCACCATTTCTGATTACAGGAACTTTTGGACTGGAGACAACAACACATTTGAAGGATTCATAATTTTAATAAAAAGAAGAGCAGGTTATGTGACAAGAGTAAATATTGCAGGAAGACTCTTTCCTGTATCGAGATGTTGTTGGTCATTACGGCAGCGGTTGGGGAGGAAGGAGTTATGGTTTACTTGGGGAGCGGGTGGTGAAGACCCCCGATGCCTCTAACATGGTCTTTCTTCGGGCCGTCTCCTTGGCAACATTGTGGTTGAGTCTCCTCAGACGTTCCTGAAAACAAAACAAACAAAAAAAAAGTTTTAAATTTTATAATCATTGTTTTTGATTTTATGACAACAGTTGGTACAAAGTAAGACAACAAAGCAAAACAAGAATTATGAGGAAAAAATAGTGCCATTTTATGAAAGCAAAGTCTGAATTTTGAAAAAAAGGAGAGAGAAATTGTGATGAAAAGCTATGGAACACTAATATTATGGAAAAACTACTGAATTTATGAAAGTAAAAGTTTGAATTTTAAAAAACAGTCACAGTATGTTGCCCTCACTACAGTGTAGGAACTGCAGCTACACAACTAGTTAAACTAGAAATGTAGAAATACATTGTAGAAATGAATGAGGAGTCGTAGTAAATGATCCTCGATGACCGTTACTGTGGCTGATTGTCTCATACAAACAGAGTGAAAACTGTAACAAACAGAACATAAAAATTACCTTCATGTTCGTAACATGAGCTTTTTCTAGCGTACATACTTTAAAAATATTACGTTTAATATCAAACAAAATAACTCCTAACTTGTAATTACGTATCTCAATATTAACTGAATAAATGTACAATAATTATAACATGTACTTACAACATTGCTTCTGTGACACTTACAGCGTGAAAAGCATTAGACGTAAAAAGCTTGCAGTGGGGTTAGTTTGCTACCTTGGTAACGGACAGGAAAAGAATGTAATAGACAACAAAATAAAAGTCTTCCCATTAAAATAAAAGTCCAACTAACATTATGTCTCGCAAGACAACACACACAGTATTTACATTTTATTAGTTTGAACATAAATATTCACATCCATTTCATATTGCTAAAGGTCATCTGTGATGACACAATCTGTTTAACTATACATTCACAAATTTACATAACAAAAGTCAAGTTTGTAGTTTATAAACTCAGAAACTGAGGGGGAAAAAACTCGAGAGCGTAACTATAAAAGTGGAAATTTGTAATAAACTTATTTCTGAATTTTAAAAACTAATTTGCTTCAGAAAAACAAGACTGATATTTCAATAAAGATGGCAATTTTAGCAGAAAAACACCCCTTATAAACTCACAAGTTAGTGAGAGAAAATTTCTGAATTAGTCAACTCAAGTTTTCAACAAATAAAAATTCTTACGTTATAACTTGCAAGTTTCCAGGAGAAATTATAGACATTGTAACTTCATAAAACCTCAAATTTGAAACAGAAAAATCTGTAACTTTGGGTCCCCCGGAGGCCATGAGGGCTCTAAACATCTGGATGCAGAAGAAACTTCACTTGAGGTTTGTTTGGTTTTGTTCATTATCGTCATTCCAGATTTGAGACCTGCTCCACACTGAAGCTGCAGGATCTGAAACAGAGCCAGCTGTTGCTGTGACACAACTTTGTGTCGGTCTTCTAAACTTTAACAGAAACAGACCTGAGCATTCTGCAGGATGTTGTTCACAAGAACCACTCTGCGCCTGGCGTTCAGCAGCTTCTTCACATAAGGATCCAGGTCCAGCGCCACCTTCTGGTGTTCATTTATCCGGCACAACTCTGAAGAACGTATGTAGTAAATGATGGTTAGACAGGAATAGAAATAAGCAACAAAGTATGTGAATCCCTGGAATTAACTGGTTTTCTGTATTCATTTACCATCAAATGTGATCTGACCTTCATCACAATGATGATTTAAAAGCGTTTATGTATTTGACTCGTCACTGGATCAGTAAGGCAAGTCTAATAGAGGATGGTACCTTCACAGTGCTTTACTATTGCAATAATGGTTTCATCTTTATTCAGGTCCTCTTTGCGCCAAACACAGAACTGATTATTCCTCCTGAACAATTCAGCTTTAGTTTTGTCTGCAGAACATCTTCCATGGCATGTGAAGCTACAAGATCAACCTCAGTATCCAGTATTTATGAAGAAGTGAACTGTCTTTATTTGTAGCCTCATAAATAAGAACATTTAAACATGCCACTGTGAGGAACTTAAATCATGTCTCAGATGTGCAACATCTGTCATTGAATCAGGTTTATACATTCAGAATTTTTTTGATGGGATTTGGCTTTTAATGTGTTGTTCTAACTGGGCTACCTCCAAGATTAAAATACAAAAATACTTATTAATGTCTCAAGGGAAATTAATCAATTAAGATGAGGTCCCACTGAGACCCTTCTTAATGTCATAAAGGTTTATTCTATCTAGCTAGTTGAACTCACAAACTTTGCAGAGGTTAGGCGAGCTGGTATTAGAGTTGTATGAGGAAATTATTTGCAAAAGGGCCTTAGTCTCGCCGCCAGTTCACTTTGAATGAGTTGCATAAAAGAATGCTAAATTGTGTCTAGAAGTCAAAACTTGGTGAATTGTCAACTTCTAACAATTCAGCGAGAGTGTAAGCCAATCAGTTTGCAACTACACAACTAATCTGTTCATTTTAAACGAGCTGATGCGAAGCCAATGAGCAAATATCTAACTGCTCGGCTGAAGCCAACACAGAAGTAGTAATCGTTGGAGTCCCTCTACTGACCAGTAGAGGTTGGCTCCGACAGTGAACAGCAAAAACAAACATATTTACTGTCTCCATAGTTAGATTTCACGTCCATGACAACTGTATGCTGTGAGTGAATTTTTGTACCAAATCAGGTAAATTTACATAAAGTCATACATTTATTCATATTTGGGGCACAGACATTTGATTGGTAGTCAGCTCCGCTAATGGCTAGCCATTATTATTTACTCGTCAGCCATTGTCATGCTATGAAACTCAGGTAAGCTGTCAGTAGCTTGTGCTAATGCAGCTTTGACTAAATAAGGCCGTTATTTCTGAATTTGCCATTGAAATGACGTTCGAAAAACATTCTGCAGTAAACGGACACAGACAGCTCCGTTGCTTCTTCGGCCAGTCTGCCTCTAAGAGGCAATTAGCCACAGCTAACCTTGATCAACTCAAGGTGAGCATGGTACCAAGCATTTTTTTCAAAAGTTTTTCAGAAAAGGTATGGGTGATGCCATGGATCGTCTGTCTAGTAATTTTAACAGTTTAAATGTCCAACTGAATTGTGGATTCTGTGAGCTGCCTCCACTAAAAGTTGGGGACTGCTTTTGTTTGTTATTGACAAGCAGATGAAGATCAGATAATAGCTCAGAAAGTGCAGAAAACCTGCTAAATCCAAGACTTGAACTTCCTACTACAAGTTGGAAATTGAAAAAATTTCAGCTGAATTGAATAAAAGAAAAACATTTACCCGTGGCTAGGTTGTCGATGTGTTCTCTTAATTCCACCTGACTTTCTCTATTACAATAAAACGATAACATTAATAGAGAAGAATGAAATTATTGTCAGTAAACACTAGGAGGTCAGACGATTAAACATGGTGACGTATTTAATGAAGGACCAGATGCTGATCAAGGTGAACTCACCTGACCAAGTGCACGTGCATGTCTAGCTGCTGGACTGCAGGTCTGAGAAGATCCAGGAAACCTTCTGCAAGAACATCTCTGCCAGAAGACGCCTCCACCACGGCGGCCATGTTAGCGAGCCGTCAACAACGTCAGATGAAGGTCATGTGATTTGACGGGAAGGCGCAGTCTTATTATGGCCTGAGGCGTTCAATTAAAACATCCAGGCTCGGAAAAAACACCATCTTCCGTGCGTATCGGCTACTTGGATAAAGTTTGACAACCACAACCCGGCCAGTAAGAGAAGCTAATTTTAGATGAGTGTGTGTGTGTGTGTATATGTGTGTGTGTGTGATTGTGTGTGTGATCATGTGTGTGTGTATATGTGTGTGTGTGTGATTGT
>JAOWBL010002235.1:0-13993 GCA_028564865.1 Zenarchopterus dispar
TATATATCACTGTCAAATACAGGGAGATTGTGCAGGGGAGGAATATATAAGAGCATTTTAACTGAACTTCTTTCTCAATCTGAAGAAGAGTTAAACAAATCGGTTAAGAGGTAAATTTATCTTGAGAAGTGCTTTAAGCCCCAATTTTTAGGTCTATAAAGTTTCACAAGGAGAGGATATTTTATGAACATAACATGTGACTCAGAAGGTGTAACACCTATGATCATTTTAGTCTCCATGGTTACCCTGAACCCTCTGCTCTTCCTTTAGATCTGTCACAATAAATGCCTATAGCTTCGACATAGATGTGATGGGCGGTGAAGTGCGGTGAGTCTGAGCTCGGACTCACAAGCTTATAAAGAGCCTGTTTAAGTCTTTACCTCTCATTCTGAGTGGATGTCAGTGTCTGTGACAGTGACCACAGATTTAATCAGGGTGTCAGCTCAGCATATCATACTGCACAGTGTTTGGGGCAAAAGCAGGATTATGGATTATTGGGCTTTGTTTATTTGAAGGCAAGGATTTTAGACAAAAGTTATCATAGCGCTCGCAGGTGGAGTTGGTGAAAAAAGTTTGGACTTGTAACACAACCATACTGTGAGCTAGATGTCTGTGTTTGTAAAAGCACTAATTTTATGACTTGCACAGCTCTCTCAGCCCTCTCAGCTCTCTTGGGTGATGTGTCAACAGTGCAGCGGGAGTTTTTATACAGGTATTTCTTGAGCGATGTGTGTTCAAACATGTTGTGGACTCATTATGAGTTTCTAAGAATTTCTGTGAGGCTGCTTCCTGAGGTTAAGTGAAGAAGGTGGGAGGTGTACACATACTTCCTCACATATGTATACAGATGAAGGACAAATTTAGGATCTTCACCATAGAAACAGTCGTGATGTTGAATTTTAAAATGCTGGACGGGTGATGTTTGTTCTGACACTCAGTACTTGGTGAGGTTGTTAGGCTGATCCTCTAAACTCCTTCTCATTTTCCACTCTCACAGCTGTTTTCTCTGAGTTCTGTGATTTGTTTGGGGGCCAATTTACAAATCCTCTTGAGGTTTTTTTTGCTCCTGTCGCATGGGTCCCCATCACTGTCAAATACAGGGAGACTGTGCAGGAGAGGAATCAATAAAATCTGTGGAATGCAACAGCAGCATGCGAGGAAAAACATTTGTGCCCGTGTGGTTATAACAACATCAGGCCACCGCGTTGCATAAGGTGACCTCCACAGTAATCTTACTTGACATGCTCCACCCTAGTCACCATTTATTTTAGGCTGCATTTTTACAGTAAAGGAGTGTTTCTGTAAGCTTTCTATAGGTCATCTGCTTTGTGTCCAGCTGTTCTCAAACCTCATATTACAGGTTATTGCATGTATAGTCGGTCCAACACACTCACATTTACAAGTCAATAATTCCCATGTAGTCATTAGCACAACAGAGACAGCAGAGGGAGTGGTATTGAGTTGTAGATGTACGATCACTTTCCAGCCAACATGCAGCATTATTAATCATACAGGGACCTATGTTGCATGACTTGAGGGTCTGAAAAAAAACCTCTCTGTACCAACGAACAGGTGAATAATGTAGACTGTAGATTTAAAAAATAGCAGCAAAGCATCTATGGATGCCACATGTTTGTTGTCTTGCTGTGTGGGCAGCGAGTCTGTAAATTACTCATGTGGTTTCAGATATAAACAGGCGTGGTTTGAAACATGCTGTAAAGAAACTATATCTAAGTATGAAATAACAGTAGGATAAAAGTTTTAGTCGTTTTAAAGCAACGAGGCAAACATCAGCTCCCTTGCATCTTGTCTCTCTCTTTTTTTTCTTTTTTTTTTTTTACATTAGTGACGTGGGTTTTTAATGACAGGCTGTTTCTCTTGTTTTCAGCTTCCTCTGGGCATCAGAGAGACTGATTTCATAACTCTCTCACAGACTGCCAGATATCAACATGAAATTTTAACGAGTACAGCTCTCGCAGATACTTTTAACTTAAAACTATTGTGCACTCCCAGAGCAGAGGCTTGTCTTTACTGAACTCCTCCGAACAGTCCGGGTCACTCTTGTGCTTTGTAAAAATGAATTATTCAAAATCTTGAGCCAATTTAGATGAGGGCATTTCTTTTGTGCTGAATAATAAAGCATTTTAGTCTTGGAACATTTATTTTTCTCCCATTTTCCTATTTTGAGTAAACATTTGTAAATGCTGGTTTTAAATTATATACTGGCCCAGAAATGATTGGAATAAGCGATTTTGTCTTTTTAAGTTTCATTTTTTTACCATTATTAAAACAAAACTTTAGATTTTATGCAGGGACTACATGATTTGAGGAGCAATAAAGTTTGATGTTCACAGTCTGGATAAAAGAAAAATACAACAAAACAATAAACATCATAGTCTCTTGGGCTTGGGTGACAACAAATGCACTCAAATATCAAACCTTCTACACCAGGACTTGAAGAGTTACTCATTAGTTCATGTTAAAACAGTTTATCTTTTTTTAAAATTTAAATTCAAACTTAAGCCTAGAGATGCAGAGTGTAGCTATTAAATAAACCCACTCAGACTTTTTCTACCTATTTTTCTGCTTGGTATTATGTAGACGTAAGGAAAAACATCTATTTGTCTCAAGTCGAGGTCAAATCCTGACGCAGAGAGAAGAGCAGCATAAACAGAGATGACAGCAAAACATGTCGCAGCATATTTTCTTTTTCTACCCATTTGGCCTTGTGGTTATGAAAAAAAGTGCTTACACAGTCAAGAACCCTGCTGTTTATTCTGGCATCACGTTGGCTCAAACACTGGAGACATTCTTGCATGTAAATATGTAAACACAGCGATCAATATCAAGGTTTATCGTTCAGTTGACATATGGACACATCTGTCATAATAATTACATTTTCACTTGATAACTTAATAATATAGTCTCTGTCATGGAGTGTCTAATCATTTTCTCATTTACAATAAATGACAAAAACCCAATTGATTAAACTATTGTGGTGTAATTGTTAATAAAATTCAAATATGTGACCAAGAAAGTGTGCCTGTGATGTGACCTGTCCCTGCCTTTCCCCCAGAGAGAGCTGGGATATGTTCCAGCAGGCCACTTTTGACCCTGAATAGGAAGAAGCAGGTAGCGATAATAGAATGATGGATGGTGGTTTAAATACCAGAGCTGAGTGAGCCTCGTTTTAATAAAGAAATAAAACCTTAATCTCTGGGTCTCAGCTCTCAGATTCACAAATATCCTTTGACACAAAAAAGTCAAAGGAGAGAATTACTGATTTTAGAAGGACTCTGTGTATGCTGAAGATGATTATTTCCTTCCTGGGAGAAAAGGTGGAGGTGGTGGAGGACTTGTAGGAGCCTGGATTTTCACCTGGACAACAGACTGGATAAAAGATATGACACGGATGCTGCCAAGAAGAGGCAAAGGTGTCCACACTTATTGAGTAAGCTTTAGGCCCGAGTGTGAGGATCAAGACATTGAATATCATTTTTAAGTCTGTGGCAGAAAGTGGAGATTTCTCTTCAGTCATCTGTTGGAGGAGCAGCATCTAAGTCAGTGACTCAAAGAAACTGAAGAAGTTGATTAGAAAGTCTGCTTCTGTACTGGGGACTCCTCTGGACCCCATTATTCAAAGAATATTTCATAAGTTGACAAACATAACGCAACATACTGGTCAAACAACAGTTATCTTCAGTCAGAGTTTTTTTTTTTTATTATTTTTATTTTTTTAGCTCCACTGCAAGAAGGACAAGCACAGAAGGTCATTCTTGCTCACTGCAATGGACGTATGCAATGACTCTGTGGCAGGTGAGGGTACCCCTCTAGGACGAACTGCACTATCTTTGATCAGTACATCACTTCAGTTTCCTTATTAGCCTGTCAAAGCGCTTTTCAGTTCAGTTCTGCTCAATTCCTGCAGAAGTTTCAAATTAATCCGCTTTTGGTGACTACGTTTTACCATCATGTCAGATTTTAGTATTTGCAATATTTTGGTTTACACCCAGAAACCTTGAGCTGCAGTATCCCTCTCATTGCTCTTGGGCTATGAGTTCACTGCCAGTAGTTTAATGTTACTATAATAGCAGGCTAAATTAAGGACCTCCTACACATCAACATGTTAGCGTTGTTACTATATTCATGTTCAAGGACAGCTTCATGCAGCTGTTTCTGTGTCAGTGGAGCCTTGTTGTACAGCTTTCTCTACATTTCTGTTGTATTTATGTTCAGGTCTATTTATTTATGGAATTAACGAGATTCTAAAACACTATAATGGCATTTTACCATCACATTGCTCTCATAATGTGAGTCCAGTGCTGCAAGAAAAAATAACCCACCATATGGTGAACATTTGATGGGGGGATTATCCAGTTTTCTTTCTTTCCACTCCAAAAGATAATAGAATTGAGTTGATAAAGCTCTGCAAAACAGTACTGCAATATAACCACAACAGCAAAGTTAGTAGAGAAAAATATTGACTTTTTTTTACCGTGTTATTGTTAATTTCCCCTCTTTCATTACTTTAGGAATGCCACAGTTTAGCTTCTGGTGCTTTGACAGTCCATTTCCTACGCTATGCTTTATCAGAGATGGATTCATGCACACAGTGCTGCGAGTTACAAATGCTTTACTGATGTAGCTCACAGAGTTAAAGCTTGAAGTAAATCTCCCAAAAATGCAGTAACTCCTCTCAGACAGACAGTTCATCTTTGTAAATAAATGGAAGAGGTATCTAAACATGACTCCACGCCAACTATGTAGAGATTGCTTCAGCTAGTGTAGAGGTTCTTTTGTGTATTTGTTTATTTTTTTGAGATTTACTATTTTTGTGGCTTATCCCTCCTCCTCCTCCCTGTATTCTTAAGAAAGAACATCGACATGTTTACTCTTGGATTACAGTAAGAAGGGATGTTAAGATAGCACTATTGCTTTCCGGTCAGAGCTGAGTCATAACCATTGAGATCTGTAATTGGCAAAGCAACAGCTGGATTGCTGAGTTGTTACATGTGACACAATGTGAGGGGCAGCTTTTTTCCCCCTTCTGTTTGATAAGAGTTGAACTAAGCTGCAGCTCCTCTGAGTCCTAATGAACTGGTGTTGAGTTATGAGGCTGTCAAGCTCTCCTACAGTGTGTACGCAACAAAGGAGAGGACCTCTGCTACATTCAGAGCTGACAGCACACAGACACAGAGTTTGGGAGGGAGGGGGCATTGGAGGCTGTGGGGGGAGGCATGATGAGGATGTGGTTGATGAACAGGATGCAGTGTGGCAGTTGTGACAGTGTGCGCTCCAGTTTTTCTCAGATGTTTGACAATTCGAGGCATGAATGAAAACACATCTTATGCTGCACTAAGATATCAAGGAGCTGTATTTTCCTCTGCCTCATCAGCGTGAAAAGAACTCCATGACCTTTTTCTCAGAGGGTGGACATGATGAGCTCAGAATCCTTCAAGCTCTATTTCAAGAAGAGGGAAACATAAGATTACAGATAGCGGAGAAAGTCGTGCACATTTCAAGCCCAGCGTCGTGAGCCTGATTTTTGGAGTAGCTTCCTCCAGCTCTGGCAACCTTTCATCACGATGCCTTAAGAAGATCAGGGGCAGGCATTGCCATCTGTGCATCTCTTTCAGAAAAGGTGCAGCAGACACAGATGAAAGCAGAGGCTGTGGACTGGCTGACATGACCCTGACTGGTCAAGAGACATTCTCATGAATAAGATAGTTCATGATGGGACTGAGCCGGTTTTGTCTCTACGTCAGTCCTCTGATGGTGTACTGCAATGATGACCTGTGATACTGTTCGAAAAGTATATAAAGTTATTTTAAAAAGGAATTGTTCTAACTCTTCTGAACTATTGGAAAAAGATAGATGGCAGAAGTAATGGCTGGAGGTGACTGACTGCTGTTCCTATTAAAAGTCTGTTGAAACTCTGACTCTTCTGTTTCCTGCGAAGTTGTTGCCACTTTAACAACTTCTCCAACTTGGATGAGAAGCTGATTCAGGCAGGAGTAGTCACTTCCCCTCTACAACCGACTGCAGCTTTCCAAATGACCTCTCTACCTCACTTCTCACTTAAGGACCCATTTTAGCTCAGTTTCTTGTTAGCATATTCATTTTTTAATGAAGGTTGCACCCTAGACATGAGAGTTCACCGATGGGAGCAGCTCAACTTCAGTGTAGTAGATATAATAATTTTGAGTCAGGGGAAAGAATAATGAACATTGTGGTAAGCTGTAGGCCAAAAGTAAATTCAGGTATTTTAGAGATCTGTAAGACTTCTGTCCGTCATGCAGCAGTGCTAACCAGATACATAAAAGGCTGGAAGAAGAGCAAAATGGCTTATTGGAAATGAGGCACAAGCAATTACGACATTACTGTTTTTTAAAGTAAATCCTTTTATGTTTTATTCATGTCCTAGTTTTTCATCTTTCTCCAAGAAATTGTTGTTTTGAATTTCAGTAATGAAATGATAACGACTGAAAGGTATAATCCCAGCAGGGTAATCCAGCCTTCAGTTGAAGTAAGATCACGGTTATTTAAGTGGGAGTGTTTAGACACAGCACGAGAGTCCACTGTTTCTCCTTTCTTCTGTGTGCTCCTGAAAAATAAGACTATGACAAGTTTAGCCTGCAGAGGAAAAGAAAAAAGGCAAAGCTGAGGAAAGGATTCTGATTTAGTCATGTAGATGGACAACATTAGAGGAAAATTAAATTATACTTTATTTTCCTCTCTTGGGTAACCAGATTTTCCAGTGTGGCTAAAGACTTTGAACTGAGATAGATGAAGAGTTGTTGGATTGTGTAGATAAGGTGCTAACCAAAATGCATTACCTTTGTGGCATTTTTGTTTGTCACCTTAAGGCAAATTGTTTCAAAGCTGAAAAGATTGGAGAGGGGCTTCGAGCGAAGTTTGAGCGATATTAAATCTGCATTGATTCTCTTCTGTTTAAATAACTCTGTTTCATCAAACTAGCCCACAAGACAGGCAATCCATTTAGATTAGTCAGAATTGAAATCTATTTGTTTTATCCACTGAAATAAATGTTTGTTTTTCCTAAGTTAGCTTGTTTCGTGCAGTTTAGTCTGCTTTATACATAAACAAAAGTTACTTCATAAACATGATCATATAATGAAATGGACCGTTTGTTTTTCATCGCTTCACACAGAAATATAACTTGAGCAGATTCAGATAATATGAATTTGGAAGTTATGATTTCAAGTTTTAATAATAAAAGTTATATGATTTCATCAGCTTGATAAATTATCTAATGGTCATTTTTCACCTTGCATCACGGCTACTTCTAAACCTGCTTTCAGTAAACATCAGTTTTCCAGTTATTACTAAATTACAATAAATCATGCTCTTTTTCACTCAATGTTGATTTTATTTTTCTGAGAAATGGCCATCCATCCCCTCCCAACTATTCTGAATTACTGTCATGCATTATAAAATGCATGACAGTAATAAAAGCTTAAATACTGTAACTTTTGCAAGAGTCTGTTTCAAAGAAAAGCCGCACTGAGGGGGTTTAACCATGAGATTTTTATTCTGATGACTCACATCGTAATGATGCCTGAAAGCCTACAACGCTTGTCAGCCTCTTTGGAGTCCTCTGGAAACAGTGGATGGACAGAAATATGAACTGCAGATGAGACGGGATGAGGTGTATGAGAGAGCTCTCGGCTTTCATCATTGTCGTTAATGTAGCTTAAAGAGACATTAAACCAATGACATCAGAGGCCAAGAAGTGGAAAGCCATTACATCCCACCTAAAAAATGGACAACAAGAGTTAGAATACATCTTGAAATAAAGAGCAATGTTACAAAAATATGGACAACTGCTAGTTAGCTCTCTAACTTGAACATTTCTCTAACACAATACAAAGTTTTATTTACTTTTCGAATCCTTTCAATAAATACACCGCACAATAGTCAAGCAAAAAGAGTCATTAGTTTTATGTTGGTACAGCCTCTCAGTCATCCAGGTCATGGTAGCGCTCAGAGCCTTGAAACACGGTAACTGGACTTTGAGGATGGACGATAGGTCCAGCTGTCATGTTTCAAGCCTTTAACAACTGTTACTTTTAGTTTTTCATTTATGAGTATTCACTATCACTGCTTCACAGGCCATAGACACAGGAAAACCACATTCTTCAGGATTCAATAACCTGAGAAGAAAAACATAGTGAAAAGGATTGTTGGCTGTGGCCCAAGTTCTGTCATCCTGGGTATCTCCTCTGCCTCCTTCCTCTCTGTATTTTTTCATATGATTTACTGAGAAGAAGCCTTAAAAAAAACTGGTCTGGAGTAGCCACATGAGCATTGTGAGAACAAGTGAGAAAAGTGAGACAGTCAGTTTAGACGTTAAACCATGCTAGTTACACATTTGTCTCATCTAAGTGCCATGCTGGTTTCTCATTATAGAACAATTGTGGCTGCCACCCACCCACCCACACGCTACTGGAATATTCAAGAGATGTCAATCCCCTCTCCACACAAACCATTTACACTTTTCTTTTTTCAAATAAGACACTTTCAGGAGAAAGTAGTGTAAACTATGGTTTCTATACTGACAATAGTGATGTGCAGGATTTTTTATGTTATTTTACCAAACAAAGCTCATTTCAATTTGAATCACAATTTGCAGCGTTATTATATTTAATATCCAGGAGGCATGAAGAGATTATTATGATGCAGTATTGTTACATATCTGTTTCCCATTGAAGAAAATGGGCCATCACTGCTTAACATTCGTCTACATTTACTTGATGATGTGAGTACAACTGAAATGGTTTAATGGTTACTATGTTGATGTTGTTTTCTGATATTAAACTCTGCCTCAGTAAAACAAGCAAATTTCAGACAACTCAAAATCATTTAAATTTATAATTCCAGCTTTGCTTTAAATATATTTTTATTTATCTCTACAAGGGCTTGAGCAGAAACAAATCTTGTATTTTCATTGAGTTTACTTCCCACAGTCTCAAAAATTAGCATTTGTTTCTTCACATTTGCATAATGTCCAGTTTACATATATGTACAGTACAAGTCACAAGATACAGCAAGGTACCAGTCTGCCTGTATCAGTACCATCTTGGTAAAGTATTGTCATCAGCCTCTGACACCTCGGTCCTGTGGAAGCATATATGTTCCAGGTCTAGATTAGCTGTGTTATATTATTATTATTCAGCCAAGATAGTTATAACGTATTTCAATAAAATAGAAAGGAAAAAACCCACACCCTAGACCTGTAATGTAAAAGTATTGTTCAAGTACTGCATCTTGTGTACAAGAATGTGTGTGACATTTTCTATTACAGTATTCCCTTAGTATTCTACTGTTAAAAAAAAAAGATTATATGAAACTAATCAGATGAATATGAATAATATTCTACAGAATAATTAATTCCTTACCAATCTACATACTCTGACTGTGCATGTATATTTTATTATTCACACAACAACAATTTTCAAACTTTTCATTCTAATCATTATGCATTTTTTGACCAAGTATGATATTAGTTCAAAAATGTGTGTAAAAAAAAAGTATAACATATATGGTAGATGTGAACAATTTTGGTTCTGACGAGAGGTGACTGGAGACGGAAACTACTGAAGAATCCAGTTCTCTGAAAAAAACAAAAATACAATCAGATATCAAATGGCACTTAGGTCAAATCATAAATATTAACATGCGTAACTCACCTGTGTTCTTATGGATCACTTATGATGACTTACAATGCATCTGTGAGTTAAATGTTTTACATATTATCACATATTTGTTTTTCAGCTTATGAATTGTGACAACGACTGTTTAGTGAAGTAAAACTCCATGTTGACTATGCTGTGCTGTAAACACACCTGTTCTGTGACCTCATAGCACATACGCTCCTTAGTGGGCAATTACTGGAGTCATGACATCTGAAGCTGCTCTCACTCCGGTGAAAGCCCAAGAAGTGGTGATGTTGTGTAAGATGAAAAGGCGCCCTGAGGGGCGACAGTGTTGCAGATGTGCACACAGCTCATGTGGTCAGTGGAAAGTGAATGAATAAATCACACAAAGACGACAGTAAGGGAACACAGAGTAGACAGATTACTATTAGTGCTTAAATCAGGGCTGTCGGTGACTTGGTCTGTTTCTGACTTGGTTCAGTTAATAACAATTGCTGATAATTACCGATATGCTGCAAAATGCACAAGATATACTGTCACTGCCGTTCGGCGCCTCATGGTGTATGTCCAGTCACTTTTATCTATGGTTATAGATGCTTTTTGGATAAACTACAGTGGCGTTGGGTTGACCACATGACTGAGATTTCAGATAATCGTTTTTTTGGGCGTCTACCACAAGAGGATGTGTTGAGCAAAGATGCAGAAGAGGAAATGTAAATCATATCCAGTAGGTGATGTGTCTTATTGAGAAGCAGTGTAAATAAGCTGCACTTATTTGAATCTGAAGGGCTTTTAACTAAATGTTGTGGTCTTCATTGGCAGGTAAATTTCTCTTCTGAAATGTCAAATGATGTTCATAAATTGCACTTGGTAAAGAAAACCCTTTTTTGAAAAGTGATTTTTATCTAAAAAGTGGTGGGTGGTCACTAGTTTTCCACTTTTGCAGGATTATTTGTCTGATTGTGTACTTGGATCTGTTTTGTTTTGTTTTTTATTTCTTTTTTTTTTTTTTTTTGTGGTGGAAGGTATTCTAGGCAGGGTACACCATCCTGCCAACTGAAACACAGCTAGTTCTTGTTACTCAGGCGTGTCTGTCCAGGGACATTGTCTGGTCGAAGAGTGAAGTACTTGTTTGCATGTCTTTCCATCCCCCAGGAGTGTGGAGTTGGGTGTTTGATAATACAGACGAGTAATGATGAACTGACATGAGCAATCAGAGGGGAAGAGGGCTGAAGTGCAATCAAATGGTATTTAAGCTTTCTGAAAGCTGCCTCTACCTCCTCAGACCACTGTGAGGCTGCTGAGCTGAAGAGGTACCATCAGATGACTTTGGCATCCAATGAACCCTCAGTAAAATTTAACCAATCCCCAGAAAAATTCCTATTGCTTTCCACTGGGTGCTGGGTGACAGAAATGAAATGTCTGTTATAGTCATTTAATGAGGTCATTATCTATGTAGGATCATTAAAAGAATTGCTTGATTTATATATTTTATAATATTGTATTTTAAAAACATTTTTGTGATGTTATTCTGAGAAAACTAACAATGTCTTATGTTACCAGGGAGTCTGTAAGTTAGTATAAATGAAACTAAATGCAATATTAAACTGAACTGTCATGTGTCAATGACTTTCGTGCTGTAGATGGTTATTTAACTCTTGCATCCGAGCCACAAAGTCAGAATTGCTGAACATCCTCAGTATAGCTAAAATAATAACCCACGGTTGTCTCCCACGTGGGTGACGACATACACATACAGTAAACACGCACTGTGCCTGAATGTTGATGAGCCCTTTGAACAATGACAAACTGCCACTCCCTCAGTATTAGCAAAATGGGATTTGATGTGCTGATGCAGCGGACTGGGTGCATAATGTTAATTGGACCGTGCGTCATGGCAGGCGACTGAAGGTTGCCGTTTCCTTTAAGAAGCCTAATTATTTTCACACTCAATTGAAGTAATGGTATCACATTTTTCAGCGGGATCTCACATTTCAGTGCATCTTTATATGCTTGTCTTTTATTTCCCCCGTTTTTGAGATGTGATGTGGAAATGTGGATTCATCCAACGACCAGTCAGATAGACCGAAGTACTGATCGTGGTTTTCTCAGGCATGCAGCTGTATATTGTACAACTTGTCTTCTGGCCTCTTCAGTTTTGAGAATTTATTCTGTCATACTTGTATATGCATTTTTGAAAGAAATTATATTTTTTTCATTTATTTTTTTAATTCTTCAAACAGCTGTTGACGTTTATAAGAGTGCCCACATTTTTACCATAAGTAAAAAGGTTTTCCATTTATGGTTGATGAATGACTTCAAATTTTAATGTTTGCCAGCCTTTAATTTTCCCTTAAAGAGCCAGTTAATAATTCAGGTGCTTTTAACGCTCTTATAACTATGAGTAGCACAGATGATAAATCTCTACTTTTCCTTAGGTCTGAATACAAAATGTCCTTCCTGACTATTATATGTATGTATTTCCAGTGAGTGCTTTAGATTTATAGAGTTCTGAATCTTAAATGCTGACAATACGACGCTCTCTGAAGGCCTGAGAAATTAATTATTTAAGCCCGTGGTCTCTTCACTTGCAGTCCATTTTATTTCCTCCAGTCCGGGCTGTCGATGTTGTTTTCTAATGTTAAACGCTACGAGCAGCTTTTTTCATTACAGCCCATATTTCTGGAACATGAAAATGGAAAAACTATTCATTCTAAGTAATCTAAAGCTAATTTCAACAAGTTCTAAAAGGCTCTAAGAAGACTTGCATATTCAAACTATGTTTCTCACTGCTCTGTCTCTCTCTCTCTGTCTCTCCACATCACCCCATCTTCGACCTTTCTTCTCTGAGTAGAGGAATGTCCCTCACACTCCAGCTGTAGCCCAGTCTGGCAAGCCTGCCACAAGATGAGCTTGGAGTAGCGCCGCTCCACCATGTCACAAAAGATCTCCTCCCTGTCACGCAGCAACAGCAGCTCCTCGTCCAAGTATGACGGCAGACAGGTAACGCTCACGCTACACAGATCATTTCGAGTATTTAAATGCATAAAGAGACAAACTGAGCTGTGCTCTTTTTCCTCAAGTTTCCTTGACTAAAACTTAGCAACATTGTCTTCAGTATTTGATTAAGCAATCCAACGAGTCTTCTTTATTTTCCTCAGTCTCAGACAACAACATTTTCTGTAAATATGAAAAATGTTACAGTTCTAATGTACTGAAAATAATTTAGCAACAACGGCCTCCAAATTAATTATCTAACACATATCATGGGAGTAGAAATTGGCATGAGAAAACAGTTTTTTTTTTTCATTTGCTTTGAGCGTTTATCTGCAGACTTGTTAATTTTTCATTACCCACAGAGCTTTTCCCTTTGGAAATGAAAGTAATAAAGTATAACTCAAGTGCCTCCCACAGAAGAGACACTTGTCACTAATCATTGTAAGGAAACAAGAAATACAGGCACTGGAAAAGCCTTAGCATAAAACCCCTGATCAAATAAGAAATATTTTGTAATATCTTTTTTGTAAATAGTGGTTACAAATATAGTTAGTCTCAATCAGGTGTAGCATTGAGACTAATTACTCCAATAATGTTGATTTGCTCACATAAGACATCCAAAAAAGAACGATAAAAACAATAACAGCAACATAAAATCCAGTTCAAGTTAGAAAATATGCTCCAACATAAGGAGTGCATTACAGCATAGGATGAGAAGTTAATACATCTATAACTCACCGAGAAAACGTCTACGCTGAACTTTGAAAATGCACCAGCATAGCCCGGAGTTTGAAGTGGGTTTGTTAAGAAGATGGAGAAACATAATATTTACGTATCTTCTGAAAACATGGTCAGCTTGGATCAGAGCCTGTCCTCCTTCACGTCTTAGTTTAGGTTGTTTAAGAAGCTGTTTTGGATGCATCCTTTCATTTTGTGTTTTTCTTCTCAAGTGGGAAAAGGTCAGGATGGCCTCAGGACTCACTGGTGGGATTGTTTAGATTATCTCTAATGGCAGGGGAATGCCTCAGTGTCTCCTGAGGAGGCGCTGCCCCAAGGGGAGAGGGGTGTCTGAAATACCCTTGGCTAAACTCATTTGCCTAATTTGTAATTTCTTGTTTTCACTCTCCTTAATGTTCTTGCAAGGAAATGTTTGGTTTACACCTTCAAGACTCATCTAGTAGAAATAATAAACTAAAATGGTAGGCTGCAAGAAAACAGTGATTATATGATGTCTCACTTGTCATATCAGATGGATGGATGGATGGATGGATGGATGGATGGATGGATGGATGGATGGATGGATGGATGGATGGATGGAT
>JAOWBL010002236.1:0-13993 GCA_028564865.1 Zenarchopterus dispar
GGAGAGCATGTTCAGAATAGGTGGTGTCAGAAAGATTAGGATTGTGGGTATGTGAAGGTGTGTATGAGCGCTTTGTACAGTGTTCCATTTTACTGATTTTTTTTTTCAGATCTCTGGGACGAAAAAAGGTCCCCAGAGAACGTAAAATCCCGTTTGTGTGTGTGTGTGTGTGTGTGTGTGAGTGTGAGTGTGTGTGTGTGTGTGAGGAGGGGTTCTCTCCTCACCGCTGACTTCAGTAGGCTTGGTGGCATGGTGACACGATTTTATAACAGGATCAGATCAGCAGGTGTAGGAGTGATCAGAATGTTTCTTCAAGGCGTATATGTCATGCTTTTATGAGTTTAAAGGTAACTAGCTGTTTTGTCAATGACTTTATCCTGGCTTTGGATCAGAAAATGTTTTACTTCTTGAGTCTGTAATATTTTTGCATTCTTTAGTGTTCTGTTAACCCTTTTTAGCCAGTTTTTTTTTTTTTTAATCTAACCCTGCTGTTGTGTTTTACCATTGCAAACATCTTTCTCCTCATCGGGTCTCACGATGTCAGGGACTTTACTGTTTGTGCAAACATTTCCAAACAAAATAATGTTCTATGAGACAGGGAGGGACATTTTTGTGTTCATAAATTATGATTTGGCATTAAGCCTAAAACATTTTCCCTTCAATTGTAAGAATTTCCAGTTTTTACAAAAACAAGCAGTATTTCTAAATTATATTTAACAAACTTCAGAGCCCTCATTAAATACCCTAACTCCTCTCTGCTTTAAATAATACATGGCTTCATGCAGAACTCTCACAACATGTATCTGCGGGGTATAAGTTAAGGTTCCACTTTAACTTGTTTCATTAAGGTCAACTGTTGACATTTTATTGCAGATAAGCAATGCTGAGCTCATAACAGAGTAATGTCGAAGCAACACAGCAGCTGATGCTAAAGTCTTCATAATTTATGCAGGTGGAGGAATAATTGAGGGTGCAGAGACACCAGAGAGGACATTTCAAAAATGCATGTGTGGATGGATGAGTAATTGGTTGAAACACAAAGGACACCTCCAGTGCATTGTTTTCATTTAGTTTTGCTTTCCTCCAAAGAAGGGAAAGTGCTTTTCTGTGGAAAATTGCCATTTTGTTTCCATTTCCAATCCATCTCCTGTGGGAAATGCAGCATTGTGTTTTTTTCAATGCTGTGCATGTTTTAGTGAAAAGTGTGCAGGGAATTTTAAAGCTAGTTCAGCGGCCAACAACGGCAGTACAGAGCATTTAAATACAGAGCATCAGTCTCTGTATTTAAATGTGTTGCCTCTGCTGGCTTCACTTCAAGTCCTGCTAAAAAAAAAAAAAAAAAAAAAAATCTGCCTCCATCTATGCTTTTCAGCTTCTTGAATTTATGAAATGCTGAAATGTTTTCCGTAATGTGAAGCCATTTCACTGCTGGGCAAAACAAAATGATCTGTACTAATTCACTGTTGAGTTTGATGCAAATCCGTGCAGTGTTACACACTTTATTGAATCCAGGCTTGAACCCAAGCTGTGGCTCTTCCATCTACTCACTGTTCTCCTCCCACTCACCTCTGCTGCCCATCACTTACATAAACACACACTGCCAGTGGTTTCAAAACCAGTATGACCCTGCAGACTCACCACACACTCAGCTTAAGTGAGGGTCTACATCAGTGTGTAATATTGCAGTCTTTGTTTCCCAGCAGAAATTTAGGAACAAATTCAAGTTCAGATGAATGGGACGATCCCACATGGTGGAAAACTTTCTTCCAATTCAGTCAGTCAACTCACATGGTCCCACTCTACAAATAAATAAATAACACAGAGTTCTTACTTTAACTGAGTTTGTTTTCCAAAGATGTCATTTTATCCTGTTTAATAATGACATTTTGATATTTTTATCTTATTTTAATTTAGGATTCAGCATCATGACTTTTTGCCCACTGAAATTACCTTTGGGCCTGCAGTATTTCTAAAATTACAGCCCTACATCTTTGTTACTTTCATCACATTCACAATGGATAAGCAAAGTCTGTGTTTTACTGTTATTTACGGAATTTGATTCCTGATAGTAACACCAATGCTTTCTTAATTATCTTTTATTTAACATAAACTTTGAAAATGGAGTTCAAACTGTGTGCTCAGGCATGCTACAGTTAGATTTCAGCAACTACATGTCACTTTTAGCCAAACGGTAAACAATAAAATTGGTATTATTGGCCTATGTGCTTATATTTCCATGGTAACAGTAAACAGAACGGGGAATGTAACCAGAACGTTTGCTGCAGTCTTGAGGTTTTGTGCTGTCAAAAAGGCTTTGAGCTTCATGAAAAATAAACATCAGTCATCATCTCTTTGTTGCTATTCTGCTGCGATTCTTGTTTTAAACACCTATATGTTAAACTTAATGTTAGTTAATCTTTTTATATCTGTGTCCAGCAAAAATACTATATCATTACGCTATATGTTGTGGAAGTCATGAGATAGTATCACACTTTGTACTGCAGCTGTCACATTTACGTAGGGAAAAAGAAAATGTGACTAGAGAATTTTTCTTTAAAAGATTCCCGATCGCAAACTACTGAATTATTGAAATGTGTATTCACACTGGTTTGAAATTACCTCCTGACCTTTTTGTTTACTGAAATATTGTAGGTAATTTGTGGAAAAGTTTTTACTTTCCAAATCACAGTCATGATGCATTGGCTCTGGATTAAAATCACAGGTGTTCTCTGTAATTATTACAAATTACTGCTGGTCTCCACATAATTCTGATCCAGTGTGAATTGGGAATAAAATAAAGATTATTTTAGGGTTCCAGTTTATTACTAGAAGTTAACATACTTTTTTGCCAAATTATTACCAGGACTAAAAAAAGCTATTTAAAGTAAGATTATTTCAGTTTAACACATGCACTATGACAACATTAAAGTTAATTGGTAATTAACTTTGTTGTAGAACATAATTATTTCTTGCCTAACTTATTGAAATAGCGTTTCTTCTGTGCATAACTGGAGGGGCTGCTGATGCTTCTATTCAGGGGAACGAGGGGAAACCAGTAGTTGGAGCCAACCAAGCATGAGTAACTCCTGTCAGACTGGTTTTCTGTGCTACAAAGATGGGGTGTCTGGTGGGGATCATTAAGTGGGAGCACCATGAATGAATTCAGTGGCTATTTTTGTCTGTGTTAGCTTAGCTGCTGTCCTGCAGCTAATCACAGTTGCTGTTACTGTACAGCCCCAAATCTTGTTAAGCTATTTGCTGTTTCTGATTAGCTGGTGGACTGTATTGACTGCTAGAGCTGAGGAATACATTTAATTTATGCACAATGTTTTTAAGTTCTAGTTTTCTTTTGAGTTTAAATGTTTTTGTTTGTTTGTTTTTACAGAATTTGTGTATTGAGTATTATATTTCAACAGACATGTACAGTACAAGCCATTTGGGGGGGGCTTCCTTTTTAAAATAATAACATGATGGGAGCTCACAGATGGGGGAGTGGGAGGGATGTCTATACAAAGAGCACTGCCCTCCCTCCAGTACATTGCCAGGAAGGAACTTCTCAGTATTCAACAGCTCTCTGCTTCCAGGGTTTGGTTTTCTTAAAAGCTTCTTTATCTATCTCTCTCCATTATTTTCTGCCTGCCTTTTCCATGCTGGCACAGGCCATTGTAAGTCCTCTCACAAAAATACTTCTCTTCAGTTGAGTAGTGCCACCCCCCCCCCACGGCCCCCCCACCCCACCACCCCCCAGACCTCTCGCCTCCCTCTCCTCCCAGCACACTAACCCAGACCCCATTGCCCCTCTGTTTCTATCCCTGAGGCTCTGACCTGGCCAGATATCTGACAGCTCACTAAACAGAGTGGCCCCGTGATCTGCATGAAGATAAACGTGCAAGGGTGCACACACACACGTTCACTTAGCCAGAATAACAATATGTATTGGCCAACAATGTTAGGTTGCTTAAATTTGTTTGTGACTGTTATTTTTTTGTATAAAAACTCCATCACTTGAGTCACAGACTGCTCAACTTAAGACCTTTGAGAATCTTGTAGTAATCTGCAGTTTAAAGAAGTGTATCTCACCATGGTCTGTATAAATAAATTAGGCTTTTTGTCCTGTACACTGAACCTGTCTTTGTACATGGTTTAAATCTCTTCTAAAACTATCTGAATTGTTCACCTCCAGCCTCCACAGATTAATGTTATGTCAATGTATGAAGAGGAGCCCACTCATGAGGTCATTTTGAAAAATTGATTGTTTTTACCATTTCCTTGTCTGACTTAAGAATGTGTGTAAACTGATGCAGTTTAGCCACAATACAAGACCAAAGTAAACTCAACCTGAATTTTAGTGAATCAGAGTCAGCGGTGGCTTCTGGGTTGCTTCTAAACTGCGCCACACTGCTGCTCTTTATTAGTGGCTGATGTAATTGCATGAACAAAGGATTACTGTGAAAAGCTTTTGTCAAACAATATTATCCAAAGCTACATTCATAAATGCATCTTAAAACTTCACTGCACAAAAAGAGGCATTTTGTTTCGAGCAGAGGTGGCATTGGTAGCATATAGGATGGACCTTCACACAGTGACAACGTGTATGTGAGGTCAGATGAAATGGTTTTCCAGATTTTTTTTTCAAATAAATGGATGCCATGTGCTCTGGACCAAAGACTGGTATGTTCTGTGATGGTATGGGGATGCTAGAAGGTCACTTCTACTTCTGTGAGGGCAGCATTAATGCAGAATATGACACTGAGATTTTAGAGTAACACGTTAACTTCAAAACCATCTTTTGCAGTATCATCAGATGGATAGAGGTATGTTGGCTGCAACTGATGCAGGAGTCTACAGGAGGAGGCAGGAGCAGAAAATAATTAAAACCAAAAGAGCTGCACTGCTGGAAATCTGGAACTAAAACTGCAAATAAATAAATCTGAATGAAAGAAAAGCTAAACAGTACAGCAGAACACAAGAAAACAAGGAGGTAGCTGAAAAGATGGATTGGCAGGGAAAAGATGAAAGACAGGCACTATTTCATACTTCATTCATGTCTGTACTTGTGTTCTTGTGGAACTTCATTTGCTGAAGTTCTGTTCAAATTTAAAGTTTGCATCTAAACAAGTACGGTCTGAATCTTTGGATGTGTTCTTGGACCACCATTTTATCAAGGAAGCATCCAGTGGAGTCTTGAGCCTGCAAAGCATCACAGAATGCATTTTGCACGAACAAGCAGAAGCTATGGTTGAGGAAAAAGGAGTAAAAAGAAATGTTTAACTTTGTTCTTGTGGAATGGAATGAAGTTGTACGAGGCTTTCATGCAAGAATATAGTTTTTCTAACTTTGTGGTTAGATTATCAAGACAGAGTTTATTTAAAATTTTTTTAGAGTCTTCTGAGTTTTCTTTTCTTTTCTACCAGCCTTTATTTAAAACACAGCTGAAATGGAAACCCATCATATATACTAACAGTTACTGTAATAAACACTTTAAAGGAAAATTGACAAGAATGCAAGTCCAAATTATGTGTCCTTGGAACTCAGATCAACTAAGTGTTTGCAGGGCCAAGAAACAAGAAAAAAGAAAACAACAAGGGAAATCCAACCAGAACTTAACACACAATTTAAAACACGAAGTAATAAAGTATAATCAAAGAGAAAACAAAAGCAACAGCAGAACTAAAAAGTTCTTAAGAAACAATGTAATATAAACCAAAACTATAACGAGTATATCAGCAAATTAACCTAGAAAAGAAAACATGGAAAAATTTGACATATTTATACCAAGAAATAAGTCAAAGTAAATGTTAGAATCACTTTTTTTTTCTTTTTTTAATTTTCAGTTTGTACCTGCTCTTTCTGATTTGGGCTTGTATATAATAATTCTGTGTATGTGATACTATTGTTTAAAGATCCCATCTTCTGCCTGACAAATATGCTTTTTGTCTTGGCTGTCAGACATACACACACACACACACACACATACACACACATATTAACACACACAAGTACACTGAGCAGACACCAACTAAATGATCCATAAACAGTGATTTATGAGATAAGTAGGAATATCAAAAGCAGGATGTGAAATATTCAGCAGTTATTTCTTATTCACAGCAGATTTAAAGATGCACGGGATGCTGCGCAGCAGGTTATACACACACTGATGCACTCTGTCACCCTGGAGATCGAAGCGTGCATGTCGGCTTGTCAAATACTGGCTTGAGGGAAGGCTCATATGTTACCTCTGCTTTACGGGCAGCGTCATCAGTTTTTACACAAGTTTAATAACCCCTGTCCTGCCTGTCGTTGGTTATGCGCGTTTGGAGGCAAAATGTGAAAAGGCAGGCCAAGCCATGCATACACGTACACACACAAATAAAATCACACTCTAACACACAAAAATATAGTCACATTTATGAAGAGTTATCCACATGTTGGACAGCTATTCAGACTCCGGTCACGGCTGCTTCCTCTGATGAAATGAAATTGAAGGCTGTAACCATGTTCTTAAGTTGTATTAAGTATTGAAGAGCTGGGATTCCTTTCTGGGAATCGAGGCCTTCCACAACCTTTTACTGTTATATGCTCAACTGCCAAGTTTGATTTTTGCTACAACTCTCCCACACATGCATGAAACACACTTTCATCGGCTAGTCATTCTCTCTTTCCCCTGCTGAGCACATTTTTCAAATATTTCTTTATTTATCAGTTTCTTAAAAGTCTGAAGCCTGTTTGATGATTGCTTGTTCAATTAATCTTGTTCTCTTCAGCTGTGGCATGCCTGTGGGCTATCAGTGGTACACACAGTCTTAACAAGTGCTGGATAGACGTACAGTTCCAGCGTGACGATGCCTTACTGATAAGTGTCGGCTTTCTGGTTGTTCCCTTGGAGATGTGCAGTCACAGATGGAAGTGGCATCTGAGTAGAAGATATACTGCTAAAAGTGTGCTGTCGAAACAGCTACGTTTTGCTTGATGACATAAGTTTGTCTTCATTGCAACAACATAATTATTAAAAGCAGCTTCTGTAAAATGCATTTAAGATAAAACAGAATTTTAAAAAGCAGTAAATGAATTGTAGCGCCCTGAAGTATTACACATCTTGTTAACAAAGTGATTAAAACATGTGAAGAGTGCATATTTAGTGTTCTACCATGGAAAGAAGCTGTTTTAGACTGTTGGTTTTTGCTTGAGAATGCTTGAGGATTTTTTTTTTTTTTTTTGTCATAAGGCAACATATTTCACAAGCTACATTCATTGATTAGGATTGATTCATTGGTTAGGGTTATGGCTGGCGTGCGTGGTATTCCTGTGAGTTTGAGCCTCCTTTTGTTCCAAGCAGCACTTCATCTCTTACAAGGAGAGAACATTTCATCCTGCTCTGACTGAGAACCATGATTTCAGATTTAGAGGTGCTGATTCCCTGCCACTTCATGCTTTGTAACAAACTATTCCAGACAGAGTTGTAAGTTACAGTTTAATGATAACAAAAAAGGATCCTCTCCTAAAGGCTGGGATGTAATCCAGAGATCACCAAATCAAACTCCTGCCTCAGCTGCACTGAGAAATTCTGTCCATTAAAGGTATGAAAAGAACTGACGTAGCTCCTTCCTTGAAAGGACCCCCTCCTCCAGCTTGACTACTTCATTACCTGGGTGTTCACCAGTGGGTTTGGGGATTACCACCACAGCCAGAAGTAACAACCTTCTGCTCAAACCTCCAGTTGGCTGCTTCAGCAACTGAGGTGTGAAATATGGTCTGTTTGGACTCAGGTGTCCCCTGGCTTTCTCGGTGTGTGGTCAAAGCTCTGTCAGAAAGACAAAGAGCCACAGGTTAACTACCTAACTGAAGCTACTTTGTAGAAAACAGAAGATGCAAAAAGAACTGGAATAAAAAGCTTTTATTTGCAGTTTCACTGTCACGACATTACAGAAGTGCAAACTGGTGTGTAACATGACTAATTTCTCAGTGTTCTGAATTCCTCCTACTGTTTACAATTTCCTTAATTGCTCAAATTATTACTAAAGGACACTGCTCCATTTGGAGGCAGACTCTGCTGCTTTTTTCCCCCGTCTCCTCGTACCAATGCTGCTTGTAAAGTTTACTAATTGGCCACTAGGGAGATTTCCAGAACTGAAGGTGTCTTTGCCAAGCTAAATTCATGCTTATTAATAAAAGTTATAATTATGATGTAGACACAATTAGTAGAAATTCCAACACTTCTTTGCTCTCTTTGCTTTGGGAGATATGACGCCACACACATTTGTGCTCCATGACATTAAGCTAAAATGTGGTTTGATTCCTTTTGGCAGCAACTTCAGACACATCTTGGAGTGAGAAAAGTTGACCATAAAAGCTCAAGTTGATCTAAAATTACTAGCTGAAAAAAACAAACTAAACAAACAAACAAACAAAAAAAAAACCCATAGTCACTTATAAAGGATTAGTCACTTTTTATTGGTGCCATCTTAACACCTTCTTCACCACAGCATTTTTATTACAGTGAAATCTACTGATCCTCTTTTCTTCACTTCCACTTCAACAGCCTGGCTTGACTGAATCAATAAATCAATAAATACAATGTCATGCTATCCATGAGCAGTACAGGGAGTCTTTTTATTCAGCCTAAACATTTCATGCTTGAAGCAATCTCATTTGTTTCATTAAATATGCTATTGAAGATTCAGTGCATACAGATTTCAAATATCTATATAATGATGATGAATATTTCTACTTTGTTGTGTTAAAAAATCAATGATGAAAATGTTTAATATTAAAAACAAAAAAAAAGGATTAATGAGGAACTTATTAGTATCTGATGTAGTGAAATTAGATCAACACATCCGGGGATAAGCATGGACAAATGCTACCATGGTAAAGGTACTGCTCAGGCATGCTGTACAACCATAAATCTTTATCAAATGATGACATAATTCACATCATTTTGAGGTTCATGCTGATAAGAATATCAACTAATTCATGTTATCCCAAAAGTCTGCCTATTTATTGAAAAATTAGCCAGAGTAACTGAAAAACAAGTGACAAATAGTTTTTCTTACCAAAGAGGCTAACTTTGGAGGAATTTGATGAACTGTAATCATTGTTATGACACAGCACAAGTACACACACTTACATATTAGGACTGACTACCTCCCTCTTCCTCACCTAACATCACAACAGATCTCGTTATGGAGTCTGTTATTCCTGATTGTCTTTCTGTTGATGGCCAGTTGAACTTTCTCCAAGTCTCCAAATGTCTGGTGTCCATTTTTGAGCAAACGGTGGCATTGATGATGATGTGGAGGCTCTGCAACAGGCCAGTCAACAAATACAACACAGAAGCATAACAGTGGTGCAGGAAACGATTCCTCCTATTGTGCTCCTTAATTGGTCAAAGTATAGAAGATAAAACAACAGGACACCAGTCATTGCAGTCTTTGGAAAGAAGAAGTACCAGTATTAGAAATGTGTTGGCTTACTGAGAAAAAAACCCCAGAACAACCGATTGCTAACTCCAGTTGCGAACCCAACCCTGCCTCCATCTGACATTATATGAAAGCAGCTTCTGGGCTGTTTTTTGGCTTTCTTTGGTACAATTATCCCTATTTGTAGGTCAGGACAGATGGGTTGGGAAATCCCTTCAACAAGGATGTGTATCTACTCACAGCTGTCAAATCTACCCATATTGTTGAATCATTTTAAGTCTCCAAGAATTCCCTTTTCTGATACACGAGGCACACTTTCATCAGGTTGTGGTGCTGCACTGCTGTTGAGCAGATTCACAGCAGTAGAAATGAGTAGCTTTCAACCACCGTTCTCCATGAAATTTCAGTCATTTGGCAGCAATGGAAAAAATGATGAACTGAGTTGGGTTTCCTGATGTTTCACCTTGAATGTCAGAGAATATTGGTCATACAGTATCTAAGTTACAGGCCTATGTTGCTGATCCATAGTGCTGAAGTAGTTTGGCAAATCACATTTTTTTGATAACATTTCATCAGTGCTGTCAAGTTAACCCATATTAACCTATTTTTACTTATTTAACCTCTCTTGGTGAGGAACAGTGAGAGCTTAGGGTAGTGACTCTGGGACATCAGAGATCACTTTTTAACTTTGTGGAGATGTCATGGGCTAACTAACTCTGGCAAAAGGAATTCCCACCTGAAGAGCCCTGAGACATGTCAGTTATTGCTGCTCACAGATATATTGTCAAGTTGTACCAAGACCTTTCCTGAGTTCTAATACCTCTTGGAACAAGTTCTTGTGTTTTTTCAACCTCAGTTTAACCTATTTATGCAGCACATTGTGTGACAACTAAAGGAAGTTCCTCAGAAGAGCTTGTTCCACCATCATTTTTATTATAGCTGTGGAAAACATTGAGGGGAATATAAATGTGATTACAAAGCCATTTCATTTAACAAATATATAAAATACGATTAACAAGGATTTTTTAATCACATTGAACTTAATGTGAGACCTGTGAAACTTCATTTATAAAATGCTTTTTGTTTGTTTGTTGTTGTTTCTCATTTCTCATTCAGAAAGTTTCATCTTGCATTTTCACTCACTGACAATGTAACCAGATTCATTGTAATTTGAGTTGTTTCTTCTGGGGAGATATTTGGGCAAATATTTATCTTAAATCAAGTTTTATTTTTGCCTTTATTTAAGCTCTGACAGTTACCTTACAGAGAGAGGTGCAGGATCTGAAGTTGTCTCTGCTTTCCTCACACTGGCTATCTCTAAATGTCTCATGGATGCTAACTGTAGTTTGTGCATCCAATTAACTTTTTGTTTTGATCTTGTTTTATTAAAGATCTCCAATTGTATTAACTGTTCTATCAGGCTCAGTAACTGGAACCTTCTGAAAAGTTCCAATAACAATTTGTTGCCGTTCTTACTTACAAACGTTGTCCACAGCAACAAATTCACACACAGACAGACATATACATGCACAGAGTGAGTGCTCAGAGGTCTTTGAGTCTTTTATGCCGTTTGATTTCCAAAGACACGGTCAATGCACAAGCACTTTTAATCCGCAATCATCATTGCAAATCCATGTTTGTTCGTTTGTGACTTTTTCTGCTACAACCACAATTGAAAGGCATAAAATCCCTGTGAATGCACATTACAATCCCTCCTGGCAGGATTTACATCCGGTCAACAGACTGAAAACCTGTCACGTCTAACTTAATCATAGAGCCTAGGATGTGCAGACCTGCCTGAATTGAACTGAATAAATATCAGTCTCAGCTATTTTCAAGCACCAAGAAAATACAACATGCCACAAATTTGACCAGTGTATCAGTCATGTCATCCTCTCGCACACAACCTTTAATTTTTATCCAACTTACCATATATTCACTTTTTTTTTTAAATTCTGAGCATAATGAAAACAAAAAATGTCTCCTAGTTTCTTGTGTCATCTTTTGCTCAAGGTGAAAAAATGCAACAGGCTCACTTGCTCACCGTCTCCATATGAGAGTCATAATTCATGTTTAATAACTGAGAAAAATCAAACACTGCCTAATATTTCTAATTACCACAAAGCCAATACTTGTTTCTGAAGTGGGACCAGACCCAGAGAGTTGTTAATCATAACGCTGGTCCTACTTCAGAGAAAATTCCTGAAAATCAAAGTGAGACTTACAAACATCAATTACTTCAACGTACTCTTCAGTTTGAAACTCTGAGCTATTTGACATTCTCAGTGAGCAAAGGGAAGAATTGTGTCTATTTCTTAACTGTAATTTTTTGTGAAACAGAACCAGCACTCTTTTCTATCACTTAATAAAACTGAATTAAACAAAGATCCCAGTCGCAATAAAACCATGGTTCATGGAATAAAAACTGCAGACAATACAAAAGTCAGTGATTTTAAACATGTAATAGGAGTGTTTGTCCTGACTGCTGTCACTGAGTTTAGGTTTTATTTCAAATTTCTCACACTGAGACACAACTCATAACTTGAATGTAAGTTTCTCGGGATGGAAAAGGTTGAATCAATCTAACCTGAGAGATGAGTTGCAGGCAAAACCATCTGTTTTTGTAACAATAAATTGAAAACCCAGTAAGTAGTATTGGTCTAACTAGTTTTTCTCCCATTAGGCCAGTTTTCTCCCTAGTACATACTTTCACTGTATGTACAAGCTGTTTTCACAACTACCTCAGTAAAAGCACATCTGCTTCTCTTAGGAGGTTCTGGTTCTGAAGACCCTGACCTCAGAAAGACCCTGAGTTCCAGGCTCACAGTGGACCCAGTCTTCTCTTAGGAGAAAAACAAACATCCTCCAACTCCTCGCCACAAAAACCCAGATAAGAAAGCAGGAACATTAATAAACACACAAACACACACACACACACACACAAACACGATCTCTTCTGGGACTGGACTTGTATCTGTACGCATCTTGTTGGATCTCAGTGCTGGATTTATTACAGTTGATCATAATATTTTACTATGGAGACTTGAATATATTAATGGGATTAAAGGTACTGCATTAGACTGGTTTAAGTCATATTTATCTAATTGGGTTTTTTTTAAATCTAATAGAGTTTTCAGATTTCCTATCTGGTTAATTCTCATTACCAACAAAGTCATCATAGTGGGTGACTTTCACATTCATAATAACATTGACAGTTGATAGCCTTAAGTTAACTTTTAATTCTCTTTTAGAATCAATGGGTATCTTGCAAAAAGTAAACAAACCAATGCAGTGCGTTAATCACACCCTCCATTTTGTCCTCACCTATGGTACAGACACTGATCATTTGTTAGCATTGCCTGTAAACTCCCTCCAATCTGACCACTATTTATTAACATTTGAATTTAACATTGTCACCGTTAAAGCTCATAATAAAAGGTATTTGTTTAACAGATGCTTATCCAATAATGCTATAACTAAATTTAAGGAGGTCATCACTTCACATCTTCTTACAATAGGACATAGTGAAACAATCCAGGACTATGACCTAAATTCTACCACTGATATTGATTTCCTCATCAGTAATACTGCAGACATGCTGCACTTGGTTTTAGATGCTCTTGCTTGTTTAAGAAAGAGGGTCTCTAACCATAGGTGCTTAACTTCCTGATATAAAATTTGCCTGTCCACATGCTGAAACAAAATGTGCATAAAATGGAAAGGAAGTGGTATTCTTGTAAATCTGTAGATTCTCACCATGCATGGACAGATAGTCTAATAGTATATAAAAACCCTTTCACAATGTTCAAAGAGCTTATTATTCATCACTGATAGAAGATAAAAATAAACCATAATAAAAACATGTTTTCTGTTCAGCGCTGTAGCCAGGCTGACAAAGAGTCACAACTCATTCATGTTAATGAGGTTTCTTCTGCACAGACAAAGGGTCTGTTATGGTTTCCCGCAGGGTTCAGTTCTAAGGCCAATCTTGTTCAGTTTACACACGCAGCCCTTCTGAAGTATTATCCAGGACCACGGCCTTAATTTTCATTGCTGTGCTGATGAAAGACAGTTGTATTTGTCTATGAATCTAGGTGTAACAGAACAGAACAGTCAAACTTCAGTCATGTCTTCAGGACATTAAGCCCTTGATGTCTGAGACAGAATTTAGAAACAAAAAGCTAGCAAACACCTTAGGAAGGGATTAGATGATGTTGCTCCAAACCCAGCCACAGAGTTCAACAGGGTTTAATGCTTGAACTGATTCTTTTCACTTTTTATTTCCTTCCATTGGTTGATATTATTGGATGGTGTGACATAAATTTCCACTGCTATAAGCATACCATTTGATACCATAGATCTGACTGAATAGCTATCTATGAAAGATATAATTCGCGGGGTACCTCAGGGGTTAGTGTTGGGACCAAAATGGTTTATTTTTCATGTCAATGACATACGTAAAGTGTTAAAATTAGCAAGATTCATATTATGTGCTGATGTTGGATGTAACACCCCAAAATGTGCAAGAGCTGGGATATTTAGAGTTGGAGAAACACAGCAAGCAGTGATGTTGA
>JAOWBL010002237.1:0-13990 GCA_028564865.1 Zenarchopterus dispar
GCACTCTTGTTGACGTCATGTATAACGTAAACAAAGCGCTGTTAAAGTGACAGTCACGGTAAATTTAAATATCCAATGGATGAAATACTGCATAAGATTAGGAAAATTTTGAGCTAGGTAAGTGTCTGTCTCTGCAAATCATAATTCTTGATCGTAATTTCGATCATTTTTTAAAAATCAAAACTGGCATAAAAATAATAGCTGCTCCCTAGCCTTGTGCATGGGGGCGCGTTAAATAGGAGAAATACTGTACCTGGAGGTTTACACATCTGCTTCCAGGAGTTCAGTCATATTGTGAAACAAAAGGATCCCCTTTAGTCTCTTCCTGAACTTATTTTCTTAACCCGAGGGCAAAATGATACAGGAAGTTAAAGGACTTTAGAATAAAACAACCACTGCAGTCTGACTATAACCAACTTCAGACCTACTCTTAGCTGTGATGTCTAAGTTATCTTCTCGGGTGGCAGCATTCTTATTAAAATAATCTTCTGCACTACAGTATACGCTAGTATATTACACTCATTATTAATCCTTTAGGGGCAGCACGGTGGCTTAGTGGTTAGCACTGTTGCCTCACAGCAAGAAGGTTCCTGGTTCGACTCCCAGACAGGAGTCTGTTTGTGTGGAGTTTGCAGTTTGCATGTTCTCCTCGTGCTTGTGTGGGTTTTCTCCACGGACTCCAGTTACCTCCCACAGTCCAAAAACATGTATGTGAGGTTGATTGGGGACTCTGAAATTGCCCATAGATGTGTGTCTGTGAATGATTGTTTGTCTTTGAATATGGACTGGCAACCTGTCCAGGGTGTACCCCTGCCTCTCACCTTGGATAGGCTCCAGCCAACCCCTGTGACCCAGAAATGGAACAACAGGTCAAGAAAATGGATGGATTATTCCTTTATGTTCTATATTTTGTGATGCTTATTCTTTTTGTCAAACCAGACACAACAAAAGTAAAAACCTTCACTGCTGTGGGACTGATGCCTACAACATTTCAGACCCATCAAAGAAGTGCTGTGCAGGAGAACTCCACGATCTGAAAACTGGAAATAACACTGAAGCGCTCTGCTGTGGATCTGCACTGCAAAAGCCAGGGGTATACTTTCATAATAATACTACTATCTCAGAAACTTATTTTTGCATAAACTCATGTCTTACAAGAAATGTTATAAAATAATGAGGGTAACAGTAAAGTGGGAGATGCTGTTTGGAAAAACCCTGGTTTCCAGAGCAAAGTCATGAGTGGGCTTGTTTCTCAGCAAAAGGATCTGGACAACCTTTTGGTCACATGCAACCATGAGCCTATCTTTGTACAAAAATATTTTCAAGACAAATATGATATATGGCAACAAGTAAAGCTTGGCAAAAATGGGATCAAATTCCAACATAATGATCCCAAGAAAATCAGCAAATCCCCATCCCCAAATGTGGCGTGGTTCCAGTGAATCTCAGCGCTAACCTGAGTTCAGACTTTGCACAACAGGGATAACTCTTTCACGCTTCAGCTGCCTTGTTTAAAGTCAGATCCTTGGGGAACAAAATATTTGCGTTAAATTACTTTTTCAGGGCTGTATCCTTCTGACGGAGAAGTGGCTTCAGCCTTTCTGGGAGCATCTTCCTCTAGAGTGCTTTTACCTTAGTTACAATGTCTACCTCGGACCACAGCGAAAGGTGATGGGTTAACTACTGTGTTCAAAAAGGTCCTCTGAAGATCTGCTGTTCGATTAAAAACCAGGGAAGACAGAGCTTTTGTGGTCACTGGTCCCACAGTGTGGAATCTGTCCCACCACACCTTAGAGTGGGTACTTGAATAGAGAGTTTTAAGTCGCTGTTAAAACCCACTTCTTTGCACTGGGTTTTAACCCAAGCGGAGTGAGGCATTTTATAGCATTGTTCATATAATTTTTATCAAACCATTAACAGTGTTTTATTCTTGTATCATTCTTTGTGTGTTCATCACTTTGAGGCAGTTTTGTTGTGTTTTTTGGCATGCAGTGGGGTCCATTGAATTGGGATTGTTTCCCCGGATGTCCTTAATATATTAGTTTGGAAATTAACACGTCAAGCTTAAAAAATGTTGCAGCCCACTGTTGACCTACTGGGAGAGGATGTTACTGTAGGAAGATGATGATGTCATGTCGGTGGCATGTTTGCTCTCAAGAACAAAAATGAGGAAGGTGAAAGTGCAGCAATCCCTAATGCCTACTTTTCATTACACACAGTATTATTTTCAAAGTGATAAATATCTTTATCCCAATCTTTTTTGTTTGTTTGTTTGTTTGTTTTTTGGTGTCCAATCATTTTGTATACTGATCTGAGGAAAGTAACTTCTCTGTCAGCAATTCATGAAAAACATATTTTTATGCCAGATGTTATAACACTCCCTCTTTTAGGAAACCTTATCAGTCCCACAGTGAGAATCTTTGCTCTCTGCCTTTAACCCATCACTAGAAGCACCACCAGCTGCTGGAGAGCAGTTAGGGGTTGAGGGCCTTGCTCAGGGGCCCATGGTGGTTCACCTCTGTTAACCTGGGGACTGAACCTGGGTTTTCCACACCCATACCCACACCCACCTCTGTAACCACTAGGCTACCACTTCCCCACTTTTTTTATAAGAGCTATGACCTTTTGTCAACTTTAACTAGGTTTTTACTTTCACCCTAACTAACTAGCATCTAAGTAAATGTAAAACACAAAACAAAAAAAAAGCAATGAAATCAAAAAGAAGCTCTTTCAAAGTAAAACTAAACTGATAAAGCATTTATTGTGACAGCATGTATGTACAGCTCCATAAGAACACCTTGTCTCTTGTTAAATGAAAGGTAAAAGTCTTTTCATGAGTAGTTAAGGAAATGTAACTACATTTTGAATTTTTTGTTCCTATTTAATATTTATTTTTCCTTGTGATACTGTGCTGATATTGGACATATCTAACAACCAGGAGGTTTGCTGCTCAAGTGAGGACAGACAGATCCTCTACTCTAACAGGACAGAACTCTGGTGCTGTGGTCATCTTCAGTACCACACTTCTCTCTGGTCGTGCTGCTCCGGTAGACTGAGTCCAGTGACCCAACCAGGACACAACCAGAGCACTGCAGGTCAGTTTCTGCTTGGATGATGTCCCACAAACTAGCTCTGAGTTTTTGTAACTTCACCTTTTAGCTCCTGGTTATTGACTATAATATATGTGTTATATTGTTTTACAGAATCCACCCTTCCCTCAGTGAATAATCTAAATAAAGCGAAACTTTGCAGTCAAAGTAAGACATCAATATAATTTTATATACTTTGATATTCTTATCCTTATTCTCATCCTTATTCTTGTTCCTGTTCTTGTTTATTAATATATGTGCATATGTCATGTTTACATGTCTAGTTCATGTTGGGATTGTGGAAAGTGTGTCTGTGAACAGCACCGTGTTCAGAAATGTGCTGAAGATTTATGGAGGAAACAAATCCGTGGAAGTTCTACCAGAGCCTCACATCTGGAAACCACAGGAGCCCTGTAGGAACCTCAAACTGACCCCTGGGAGATCCTACTTCTTTGATAAAGACAACATCTTCACTGATTTCAACCATGACTCTGTTCTCCAGTCCTTCTATTTCATTCTGTCCAGATGTTCTCTGTAGGTCACCACTGGTTGGTTTGATCTTCCATATTTGGTCAGTCAGTCATCATTTCAAACACTCAATAAAATCATTATACTGGAATAAATAATCACACTTTCTATAACTGACACAATTTTATCATTTTACTTAATATAGAGCTGAATATGCTACTTTATCAACCGTTATACTCACATAATCTTTTACCTTTGACTGTAATCAGTGTTGTTACTCTTCCTACTTGGTGCATGATGATACATCCATCTCCACACTGTTGCTATCAACGTCTGACAAAAACTGCAGCAGTGAAATGGATGCTCTATCCAAGCTGTTAGTCTGGACAGAAAAATAGCTGCCATAGTTGGAGGTGTGATAACAGGTGCTATAAAACAACATCAGAACCTAAATAGCTATCAGGTAACATGGTTTATTTCTTTTAAAAATACATTTATACTTTTAGTCACATGCTACTTTTACAGATGCATTGTTGCACAAATTTTTCACTTAACAATTGGATATTTATATGTAAAGGATTTACCTAAAAATCACTGACAAAGTGAATAAGTGATTTTTTTAAACAATTTCAGGGACATAAATATGCTATTAGCCTAAAACCCCCTTCATATTCTGACCTCCCCAGAGTTTGCACTTTGAGGCATTACATGCGTTTTTGTCTGTAACAGTTTGCCTTTTGACTTAAGCTGTTTTGTTTCATGTGAATATGAGTTCTGTACTTAAGTTTAAGTGAACTCTCTTCATGAGTCTTGCCATGCTTTCAGTCTGTTACTCTATAAATGTGAATAAACATAAGCTGAAGTTGATGATGCTAGATGTTCATTTACATTATAGTTCATATTCTGAGGATGTGTATTTTATGTTGCATGTTTAAAGGTTGTTTCCTTACATAAAATAAAAAAGTCCTTATAATTGCACTGAATGTGTGTCATTCAGGTTTATGTTACTGAGGTCACTTTAATGGCTTTTTTCTGAGTCTGACAGCACAGCATCGCTGGTACACATACTCTGCTAGTAGTGCACACTGATTTTGCCTAAATGTAGTACAAAGCATGATAAACCCAAGCAACTGCAAAATACACAGTTCACAAGAAATTCCTAGACTTTAAGAAAGATTTCCAGTCTATAACTGGCTAATCCTCCTTATATCCCATCAACGTGCCAGTAGAGCAGAAGTAGATCACTTTGCTCACTTCTGGTTATAGGCAACCTAACTTCTATGTTGAAGCCGACTTTGAAGTAAAAATCTGCACTTTCTCTACTGACAAATAGGCCACAAGCCATTGAGTCCTATGTTAAAATGTCTGCAGATCTGCCGGCGATTATTTGTACTGTTATATCCCATTTCAGATGTCAGTTTAATGGCAAAATCCAAAAAGGCTGTTGTGTTTAGCCGACACTGGATTGGTACAAACTGCTGTTGGTGCCGTTAAGCTTCCTACCTTGATGATAACAGATGAGGACATGATAATTGGCAAGGCATTGGCTTAGCTGCTGACCAATAAAAAGTGCATGTCCCAAAACACAAGTAAATGGTTTGTCATTTTACCTAACATGGTTAAAAAAAAAAAAAACTTCCTCCCCTCAGAGTTGTCATTGATATAAAATCTAGCAAGCTAATGTCTTCCAACAACTTGGGTTGAGAGTGGTCTGTTACAGTGAGAGGGAGTTAAGATATAAAACATTTAAAGACACTGTACCAACATAGCTAAGTGATAATTATGTAGTAGTAACTCAAAAAAGTAAAAAGGTACCTCACAGTTTAATTATACTACAGATATTTTTCAAGTCTTTCCTAATCTGTTTAACTTCTCCTATGATATCCTACTGTTTAAGATACTGAAAAAAAGCAAAAACACTTTGATCTGAAAAGAGGTTTGCCATGACAATAAACAGTTACAATGAGTAGTTACTGAAAATTGCTTAAAAAAAATGCATAAGAACTGCTCAGTGACTTCCACTGATCATGTTAAATTAAAAAAGGCTGACATTTAACATGATACTGAAGATGTCTAGTCAGATCTGTGGGATCAGCATGCAGCCTCATACATGACCTCTTCATCCTGCTAGTTCGTTTATATTTTAGCCAAACTTCCATCACAGGTCGTTTACAAAAATTTGCCTGACTCCAGTCTGGCCCTCAAACTATTCACATTTGTATACATGTTTCAGCCAACTTTTCATAGTTTTCTAATGACAGCCAGCAGGCATTCAATGAGCATTTGCCAGGCTCTCCTCAGGCCTCAAACTATCCAGACTAATACCTTGTTTAGACTGGTCTAATGTCTGGGATCTTCGGTGCCTCTGTTGCTCTCAATAAAAACATTAATTCCCTCTAGGATGTTTCAGTTACAAAAAAATGTTAACACAGCCACACTTAAGCACAAGCCTGTAAAATGTATTATGATAAATTAATTTGGCGGCAGCTTCTGTGAGGGCAGACTCTGAAGCACTGATGAGTTACAGGCCCTCTGGCAGCTGTCCCTCAGTCATTCTGGGTAGGGCTCCACGAGGATCCAACAACATGTTGCTGGATTCCTCTTGACAGACCTGGTGGATGTGAGATAAGTTTGTAAGCCTTCTTGTACTCAAGGAGGCCTCACCGTGCCCTTTATATTATGGGAATCAGCACGGAGTTTCCCAAACCACCAACACCACTACAGGCTTTCATTCTGTTGTTGATCCATCCATTTTCTATACCCACTGAATCCAGTTACTGGATCACAGGGTCTGTTTTTGATGTCCGGTCTAAGTAGTTTAATCAACTTTTTATTGTATCCTAACCACATCTGCAGTGGTGTTTCTGCCATGAAATGTCTTGTGTGGCACAGCAGGCTCCACAGTTATACAGAGCCTCTAATTTTTCTGTGATGCAGCCTGTAACCTCATTTTACTCAATAACAAATGCAGGGTTTACTCAACATGTAATCGTGGTGAGGTGATTTGCCAACACATTTAAAACAAAATAGAACATGTTCTTATGATAATCAGTTATCATTTCTCAGACATCATGTAAAAATCATCCTTAATTTAACCTGGAAAAACAAACACACTGGCAACATCACCACAGAGAGTGTTTTCTGGTTTCTCTAACAGTACGAGAAATCATCTGTTTTGATTGTCTGAGATCCACAAAGGCTTCAGTTTGGTTTGTTGATGTAGGTGCATAAAGAGAATCAGAACTCATTGTCTACAAAAAAATTTTTAAATGCTGATGTAGTTAAAATATTTATTTTATTAACTAGTTAGGTCGGGATAACATTCTTTGGAAAAAGAAAAAGAATTGAGTCTAAACAGACTACTGTACTGCACACAAAATATGTCAATGTAATGTAGAAAATCCAAAACAACACCAAAACACAACACGAGCTGGTAAGCGGAGCCACGCAAAGGTCGGCTTTCAATTCGCCTCAACTTGTTTCACTTTGCCTGAAAATTGCTTGTGTAATTTTATTTTGTTAGGATTCTGTCTGAGTGTACTAACAAGTCACTCAAGCGACCAGTCTAACCAAGGGTGGAGCGTACTCTGAAGGATGGAGAATGAAATCTAAACTATTTAGTGTGGACCAAACACTGTGACAAACGCTGCCTGTGACATAACCGTCTGTCTGTAGTCGTCTTTCAGATTCCTGATACCACCTGGTAGAAGGAGCCTGTACTATCTTCTGCCAAATAGTGAGACTCTACCTCTGTCTGCTGTACTGACAATAACTGATTGTCCACTTTATTTCTACCCAATACTTTGCAATACATTTTTAAAATCCATTTTGCTCAGTATTGTTAATAAATTTGTCATTCCCTATTCCTCACTGCAGGGCAAAGTACTGTCCCCATGCAGACCAAACAGCATCATCACCCTGTAGTGTAATATTTCCCACCACTGGACCGTTTGTGTTTCACGTATGAAGAACAAACCAGTAATTTGCAAACAATTAGTGCAGTTAAATAGCATCTGGCTCATACTTCTCAAGCACAGCTTATTGAAAATGCAAACTATTACATTATAATCTAAAACTGGTGCAGAAAAATATGGAGTCTGTTCTTAAAGGACTATTTGTTGGGGTGTGAAAGTAGTTACAATTCATATGTGAGGTAAAATCATTTTATACGTTTTTATGCAAAATCAGTTATTCAAAATTTATGATAAAATAACAAAACAGTCTCACCCAGACTTCACCAGGTTCTTCCTGTAGACACCGGTAGTGCATCCCTCCTATCAATACCTCTGTATCATATGTTTTAACCACTAAGGTGACTATCTGGGTTTGACTAAGAGTCAGGAGTAGTCTGTTTAGGTTACTGCCCCCACAACCCAACCACAGATAAGCAGAAGAAGATGGATGGATGGAGGTTAGGTTAGGTTCTCATCTCACTCTGAGAGAGAAATTATTTTACCCAGACATAACAATGTGGCTAAATAAAACCACAGGGTCTCCTACTCCTGCTGCTTGGAGTCTGATTTTTTTTCTTAAGCTTATTTTATTTTCCTTTTATTTTTTCATCACACAGTGAGGGGTTTGAGTTAGCTAGTGAGAAAACAAGTCTTGAATGACTTGGGTCTGGGGGGAACAGAACTGTAACCTGTGAACTTTTAACCTGTAAACATCTGTAAACATCTGCTGTCCTCAGTAAGCAGACAAACTTGTTTATGACGAAACTATTTACGACGTCTTTATCTAATCTAGTTCCCCCTACCTCTATCCTTTCAGGTAATAAACCTTCGTATTGAGCATTTATCTTTATCTGTCCTTTCTACCTCCTTTCCCCTTTTTGGTTATAAAAGCCTATAAGTTTTTATGTCTCTCAGATTCAATGACTGGCCTGCGTGCTAACGTTGACTCCAAATAAATATTAAACTTGGAGCCCATTGTGATTGCGTATTTGGTAAATAACCTCTCTGTGCAGTTGTTGGAAATGCCAGAACAATTGGTGTTCAGTGTTTAGTGTTGTCGGCAGGATTTTACGAGTGTGACTTCGCTGGAGACAGGCCCCGGCGACTGATCATCCTGAGGTCAAGTTTACCTCAGTCCAGCCATTGTTTGACTGAGAAGGAGGGACCGGGTCACCCGCTTCAGCACCGGAACACCGCTGTAATCTTTGGATCTCTCCCTAGGAGAGACCAGTCATCAAGATCCAGTGAGCTCCTTTCATGTTGGACAATCAGGAGGAGCTGGGCTGAATAATAGGGTCAATATGTAGACTTGAACGACCCTAGGAAAAATAAAATACGGTCTAGAGAAAAGTCTATTGTATCTAGGAAGCAATTTTATCGTGAAATAGAGGACGAACAGACACGGCATTTTAGCACTTTTGCGCCGGTGTAGGAATCACGAAGGCTGAAAGGCCAGCAGATGACGGTCTGACTGAAACAAGAAACAGATCTGTGAAACTAGTCAGTCCTCCTGATAGTCAAATGAAAAGAAAAGACATGCCAAGAAAAATGGGAAAAAAGAAACAAAGAAAAAAACAAGGGAGAAAGAATTTGGGTTTCCCAAGACTTTAGGCATTACTCAGATTAAGAAAGTGCCACAGCAAGTTGAGGAAAGATGTAATGACCTAATTCAGAAGAAGAAGAAAATCAGGATAATCCATATATTGTTAGTACATATCTTACGAAATGCACTGTAACTTGTCCTCTGCTTTTAACCCATCACTAGTTAGACTAGGAGCAGTGGGCTGCTGAAGCACCCGGGGAGCAGTTGGAGGTTAAGGGCCTTGCTCAGGGGCCCATAGTGGCTTGCCTTAGTTAATCCAGGGGATTGAACCTGGGTCCTCCACGCCCAAACCCACCTGTAACCACTAGGCTACCACTCCCCTGCAAGTGGCTGTGTCATTGATAGGGGTGGGCCGTTTGACACTGAAGCTTCGGCGTTTGTTTCAAAGCCGAGAAGCACAATGCTTCAGAGCGTGTGTCAAACGCCGCTGTCCACGTGATTCAGGTCTGAGGATGTACGGACAGTAGAAAAAAAAACCCCACAGACAGTATTTATCTATTTGGGAGAAAGAAGCAGACAGTAGGGAACAGAAAGCTTGTTTAACCCTTTATGACCTACCATAGACCAAGTTCGCCTAAGCATATTTTTACATTTTTGCCTGCTAGTTGGTTAAAATTCTACAGGCATTTTGAAAATTGATATGCGAATGGGAGCGCCGGTGCTCCAGCAGTTCATAAAGGGTTAAGAGACCTCAGTTGAGATGTAGTGGGAGGAACAGACAATGCATCCCGGACAAAGAAACCTTGCGGTGTTTCACTCCTTCTCAGTATCATTGCCCTACAGGCTCTAACTGCGTTGCGAGTGGAAATGGACTTGGACTCGTCTCCCCCACTACCGCCACCTCCTGCTCAAGCCCCTCCAGACCCCAGTGGCAGTCATGAAGCATCTGGATCCTCCTCCTCCGACCAAGAGCAGGACAACCCCCATCCCAGCCTGATTCCACCTCTTCTCCAGGAGGAGCAGAGGGAGAAGACTTCTCTCCACTCCACACCAGAAGTGGAAGATTGGGAAAAGTTGTTGTGTTCTACGATCATGGATGGACTGAAAAGTGGCGTGGCGGCCCGAGTTCAACAGCTGTGTGTGGGCACGAGACATGAAACTGTTGTGGTTCTGGTTTTTTTTCCGATCCTTTGGGGAAAGCCTCACTGTTTTGTTTTTAATTGGCTGGCTTTTTAACCCTCCCTCGTTGGTCCCACAGGGCCAACCCTCGATTCTTGAGAAGCACCTGGAAATGAGCGGCTCGTCAGTGCTCCTGGCGATCTCCGGCTCTCCGCCACGTGAGTCCTCAGGTTTAGTTTTCTAGTTAAGTGAATTTTGGTGCCTCGTTATAGTTTCAAGCTGTTACGCTCCCCTGGAGGGACTTTTGTTTGGTACTCTTTTTTTTGTGTGAATGGTGTTGTTTTTGGGACACTGAAAAGAAACTGTTTTGGACTTTGCACTCTGCGCTTGGTCCTGGATTCCTTGGCGCTGCACGTGCCGTAACCTCAAACATATCTGGATGAACTCTGTGGCCATGACTGTCATGCCCAAGATGTTTTGAGTGGTAAAAGAAAACAGAAGTCAGTGACCAGGGAAGTGAAATATAAAAAACACGAAGTGAAACATAAATGAAGAACCCCCCCACACACACACATGCTCCACCCTCCACCCCCACCCGATATCAGGCACAACCAAGTTCAGACTATATGACAGAAGGGGGTTTACACATCTTTCTTTAATAAAAGTGTCAAATAAATCTGTTCTCCTACAGCACCATGGTGACAGGCTGCGGTCTGTGGCTTCTTGTTCTTCTAAACTGGATCCTAGGAGGTCTCCCTGGCTGTCTTTGAACCATTGCTGCTGCGGAAAAGACTGTTTTAGCTTCCAGAGACATAGCAATGTATTCTTCCTTGAATGTGATGGTCCCTCATTCTGTCTCAATCATTCTGTTAGAGCAAAAGACATCTCACCTATCTTCAGCCGGGTGGCTGAGGTGTTCTTCTGTACTGTTGGACATCAGAAATCAGAATCACTTTATTTCCATTGCCAGTAAACATGTTTACAGACTAGGAAATTGCTCTGATGTGACAGTGCAGATAAAAACATGGAATAACGACAAATAAAAATGGAATAAGTTTAAGTGAATGGAATGGTTCTTACCATCCTGTGTCAGGAGGAGCAGTAGAAAGAGAAAATGGGTTATTGACGAACAAACTGGCTAAATGTTGTGAAGAGACTGGGCTCCCATGGACAAAGGCATTTCCATTAGTCCTGATGTGTTTGCACATGCGTAAACGGACTACAACTAACTTGAGTCCTTTTGAGATTCTGTTTGGATGACCACCCATGACTGGGATTGAACCCAAAAGTGGAGAGTTCTCTCCACAGAAATGTGTGATAGTGACATGGTTGTTTACTGTCAAAATTTGTCCAAAGGTGTTTCTCAGATGAACCAACCTCCACCTGAGCAAAGATTAAAAGACAAAATAGCAAGAAAAGGAAATCAAGTCCTAAGACCTCTGATCACACATGTGTCTCAGCGTTTCACCACTGGAAGGTTTAGACTCCCACTGTAACAGAAACTATAATGTTGTTTTCTAAAACCACATGTTAACATGTTCCGAAATGGATAACTTGCAAAACCACAGAGAAATGCATGCTGGTATTTTTAGTTCCCACAAGATTTGAGCCAAGAAGGGAACCAAAAAAAGAGTTTACTTCTGTGACCACCAGAAAACAAAATTCAAGCACCAAAAGATTGAGGAGCCAGTAAAAGACTTCACAGTACCAATTATATTTACTATTGGGTGAAAACCCCTAGAGAGGAAAAATCAGAAGAAGGACAGGAATCAGGAGAAGACAGAGCTGAAAGAGCAGATGGAAAGAGGACAAGAAAAAAACAAAAGATGGAAATGGCAGATCTGGAGGAGAAAAGAAAACATCTGCAACTGCTGTGGCAGAATTTTGATGTGGTGAAAGCTGAGATGAGACAAATAAAGATACAAGAAAAGCAAAATGATATACAAGTGCTGAAACAGAAGAAGAGGCTCCAGAGAGAGAGAGAGAAAGAGATAAAGATTTTAAATGAATTTATGAAAGAACTGGAAATAGCAGAAATCTGTGACACTCAACAAAAAATAGAGAACGAGAGTACAAAACTCCAGAGGGAGATTGAAAATGTGAAAGAAAAGTAAGAGGCATGGAAGAAAGAAGTAGAAGAGGAGAATAAATAGCTGCAGCGGAAAAGTGAAATCAGTGACATCAAAAAGAAAATGATGGAAAAACAAATCCAAGAACCGCAGACAGATAAGAACAGGCTGCTGCAGGAAGTCATTGAGGTGGAAGAAGAAAAAATAAAAATGGATGAGAGAAAGATACAAGTTGATAGAGACATGGAGGGATAAAGAAGAATGGTTTGAAGAACAATGAAATAAAAATCAATGAGATGAACAAGAAACTGCAAAAAAAGGACAAGAGAACTGGAGAAAGAAAAGATGATGAGGAAGAAAATTTTGATGAGCTGGAGTCCTAAAAAGTCCAGCAGAGAGAAATGTCACAGACTGGCTCTTGGTCTGGGACAAATAATGAGGGAAACAAAGGCAAAAGGTATGGGCCAAAAGAAATAGGTTTACTGTAAACAATATATATGGAAAAGCAACAATAATCAATTGTGGGGTGTGAGTATCTGTAAGTCAGTAGCGCCTGCTGTGCAGGTAAGTGAGTGAAAAGTGTATATGTGAACATGTGTCTGAATGCCAACCGAAACCAAAAACAACTGAAGAAAAACCAAAAAACCAAAGTGTACTTGGAGAGAAGAACCGAGAGAGAGTTAGGCTTGAGCCACCTGGCCTTAAATGAGCACAGGTGCCTCGACCCTCCCCTACCTGCAGGAGGAACCGCCCCTGCAAGGCAAAGGGAGGGCTGTGACAGAAGGCTGTTGGAAACCAGTAACTCCTTCAACTTCACCTTCTCTCCATCTTCTTCCCACCACACTCTTCTCCACATCTCTTTTATTCTCATCTTCACCCTCTTTCATTTCATTTTAATTCTTTAATAATAATGTAATCTTGCGAAATTAAAAAAAAAATCCAATCATGTGCATACAATCCTAATCATTGCTTTCCATTTAGCTGCATACATTTAAACAAATGAACTGCAGTGAGCAAATTTTTGCAGTAAAACATCATTGGAGCATTGAAAGTACAACGCAGAGAGGAAATTACTAATTCACAGAATTACCCATGACAGACTTGAGGTGTCTTCTGCCAAGAGACTGAGCTGAAGTAACCCTACAGGTCACACAGTCAAGTGTTCAAAGATCCGGGTTACATGGACTCTCCTTCACAGGAACATTGCCTGGATTACATCTGTTTAAGCACTGCAAACCCACCTGTCTGGCTCCAAAAATCCACCTTGAGAGGAGTTGGAATTCAGGAAATTATCCTGCTGTCATGATGTGTTGAAGCACTAGTAAATCCTGACAATCCCACCCAGTTCTCATCAGCGCTCCAAGGTAATCCAAATGATGATACTCTGGTACCATTATACCAGAGTATAATGGTACCAGAGTCTCTCTTCTAGTTTAGTCCCAGCTAAACTAGAAGTCTAAGGACGGCATATACACACACACATATAAAGAGAGAGAGAGAGAGACACGTCTGTGTGTGTGTGTGTATGTATGTGTATGTATGTATGTATGTATATATATATGTATATATTTATATATATAAATATATATAAATATATACATATATATATATATATCGCCCATTTCCGCCTTGTGGAAATGGGCGAGACAAAGGGCAGAGATTTGGTAGACAAATTGGTAGACAAAGGGCAGAGAAAAGCCGTGGTGGTGGATGTGGCAATACCAAGTGATGGTAACATCAGGCGAAAGG
>JAOWBL010002239.1:0-13984 GCA_028564865.1 Zenarchopterus dispar
GAGCACCACCAAGTTTCTGGGTGAGCATCTCACTGAGGACCTCTCCTGGAGCAGCAACACAGCATCACTGACCAGCAAATCCCAGCAGCGCCTCCACTTCCTCTGCAGACTAGGAAGAGCCAGAGCATCAGTCCCAATCATGTCCACCTTCTACCACGGGACCATCGAGAGCATTTTAACCAGCTGCATCACTGTGTGGTATGGCAGCTCTACCGCATCCTGCCGAAAGATCCTGCAGCGCATAGTGAGAGCGGCTGAGAAGATTATCGGTACCCCCCCTCCCCCCTTTCCCCTTCCATCCAGGACATCTACAACACACGCCTGACCTGTAAAGCACTCAGCATTGTGGGTTACTCCACCCGTCCCATCTACTGCTTCTTCAGCCCTCTGCCCCCTGGAAGGACAATAAGGAGCCTCTGGGCGAGAACCAGCAGACTGACAGACAGTTTTATCCATCAGGCCGTCAGGATGGTGAACCCTTTCCCACTGTAGATATGTTTTTCAGACTTGTACTTTTTGTTCTTAGACATATTTTAACATGTATATATTTTTACTTTTTATTCTTATAATTTTTTTGTACTTCATGTCTATTGTTTTTTTTAATTGTTTGGCTGTCCACCTAACGTTAGCTAAGTGGCTGTCCACCTATGTAACTAGGTAAAATTGGTCATTTGTTTTCCACTGGATAAACACAAGTGGTCCAGGGCCCTGAGGCAGCAAAGCAAACCCACATCAAGATGCTCCCTTTTTGCACCGGATATAGTGTTCTTCTTTTCCAGCAATTCTTTTTTTTTTTCATTAGTCCATGCTCCAAGTAGCATTGCGGGTTGCCAAGTGGTAAGCTTTGGTAAACTTCAGGGATGTAGCATTGCTTTTCTCTTTTGTTTTGTTTTGTGGAGAGCAGCAGCTTCCTTTGTGGTGTTTGCCATGAACAACCAGTCCATTATAAGGTAAACTCTTTAAAAGCCTGAAGCCACCAAAGGGACTGTCAAACATTTCCACCCTGCATGGGCGGATATATTTGCCAGTCCCTAAATGAGGATTCTGCATTGTGCTGTCGGAGTCATCTTGGCTGGGCACCAACTTCCAGGAAGAGCATTCTTCTTATATTGTTCTTCATCCTTCATTGATCATGCCTAATCATCATTTCAGGGGTGACGTGACCAGCCCAGACCTGATATATGAGACTTGCTATATCACTCTTTATTTGATCTCCTTTTTGCGAAGCCTGGTTCTCAACAGCTGATGCTTCTTATAAACACTTAAAATACTTGAATGTCTTTCATGAATCAACATAGCTCTAAACCACCATGTTCCCCTGATTACATTTCTGTAGATGAAATCCAAGTGTGCGAACTACTGTCATTACCACTTTGTGTGTTATCACTTTAAGCACTTTGTTTCTTTGTGTTATTATAAGTTAGATGAATAATACTCTTGTTTCTAAAACTCACTCATAGCTTCCCAGTGTAGGACACTGTTTGTTCAAATACACCTTGCCACATTCACAGACACAGATAAGAGCCTGGAAAAGTTTATTGTCTTGTAATTGGAATCTTCAGACAAGGTAAGAGACAACATTGAGAAAATTGTCCCTCTTTCAAATTAATATTGGTTTCAGTTTTCAATGTTTTCCAGATAAGTTAATTGTCACAATTTCTGTTTTCATGCTCTTTTCAGTACAGTGTAATGAACTGTAGTCTCAAAAAAGGAGAGAAAAGCAATGCAGGGGCAAGAGGAACAGGGAGAACAACAGAGTTCGGTAGGCTCAGCCTGAGGGCACCCTGCCCCAGATATCTGGACTTAAGCTGCTCACAGTGCAGACATGGGCCTGAGTGTGAGATGAGTGTAGGAGGGGTGGTGAGAACAGAGGTGAGAGATGGGTCGAGGGAAAGAGGGGGACAGATAGCCAGCCCACAGAAAGGATAATGATCGACTAAAGCTAGCACCCATCCTTAGTGCTTTGTGCACTCAGGTACACAAACACACACACACACACACACACACACACATACACATACACACACATTAGTGCATTCCTTTACAGAAAGGGAAATTTTATAGGCCTAATCATTTATTTTGTGCTTCCGTAGCAGCATGCTAGCAGTGAAGTGATCATGTCTTTCAGAAATCCATATTAGCCATGGCGGAAATGTTAATAGGGCAAGTACACACACACACACACTTATCTGCATTGATTGACTGCTGCGCTGAGACAAGAATATGTGCTAATCTAACTTCCCTGATTTGGTTAGTCTTTTCTCTTAAGAGTAAATGATGAGAATTTCACAAAAAAATGAATAAAAATATAAAATCATTCTACCTTTTTATCATGCAAAAATATCGAGCTCTTAAAACTCTCAAAGCTTTTAAATTCTCACCCTCTATCTGTTGCACTGTGAGGAGTTACTGATGAAGAGATAAACAGTGAGCCAGAGATACCAATTAGGCCACCCAATGGCAGCAGCAGCAATCTTCAGCAGTCCTCCACCTCCCAGAGGAGCGCTGGCAGAGAGGAGCAAAGAAGCAGCAGTTTTGGAGTGAAGAGCGCACGGAAAGCTTGTGCAGTGAAGAGGAGGAGCAATAGTTAGCTTAGATCTACTCAAGGAATCTTCTCTCAATACCAAAAGGTAAGCATATTTACAGAGAAATACACAGATATAAAAAAAACACATCTCCTGTGTCTATTGCTTGACCTCCACCAGCTGATGTCACTCCTTGATAGCCCCCCTACTCCCTCCTCCACACCCCTCCCTCCACACTGGCTGACCTGAATGGCTAACAACAGCTCATTTGTTTCGTTGCAGCACCTGCAATGTTGACAAGGTGCATGTGCACTAGAAAAGAGTACGTGTTTCCAAGTGTCTTTCTGTGCACATACACTGGCACAGTGAATATCTCATACCTGCTACAGTAGATCTACCTACAACATCACTGCCTAGAACACTGGTTCAATCCAAGACATACTTGAAAAGAGAAAGCAATTAAAGGGGAGGGCTCGAATGAAATATGAAGCAAGGAAGGAGAGGAAGATGTAAGCAGCAAAAAAAAGTAATGGGAAGAAGAAAAGAAGCAGAAAAATGAAGGAGTAAAAGATGGGGTTGAGGAATAAATTAAAAATCATATTAAGGATGAGGAATCATATTAAGGATTAAGGATGAGGAATATGAAGAAATAAGTCATCACAGGACAGAATGAAGGAGCGGGAGTTAAAATGACAGGAGGAGGGATTGTTGTATGTTTAATCATTGCTAATACATCTTTAATAATCACATCTGACATCACTGGCCAAGTATGACTCTGTTAGAGACTGGAATATGTGTAATACTTAGCAACCACTAATTATCTTGAAAAGAGTCATAAATGTGGGCAGCCAAAGTGGCAAGCTAAGCAGTCCAGTTGATGCTATTTATTTCTTGGATTTACATGTTTATCTAGTTGAGCAAAGTGCTTAAGGTAGCCTACCAATCAGTTTGAAATTTGAGGCAAATGATCTTTATTAACCATCTACATTTGTACATTTCAGGTGTCCCTGAAATCTAGCGAAGCAATTTAACAGAGCAAAAAAATGTTATGGCATATTTTTATGCTGGTTGCAAAAAACGAATAAAAGAGAGAAAAAAATTGTTTTTAGGAAGAAAATTGATGTTGGTTCATAGTTTGCCCTATGACACCTTTCTTTTGCATCTGATAAATCGCTCACATTGCATACATCCCGTTTATATATAATGGAACACAAGGATGCTTATTTATTGCCACCCAAGGAATCTTGAGAAGGCAGCGGATCAAAAAGTTGAGGGTTCCTGAGTTTTATGCAAATGAGGGCATCCAGTGCAAAGCCATTATCCAATCAAAGCTGGCACTGCTCTCTGTATCGTTGCAAACAGGAAGTCTCGAATCAGGTCCACTGCCAGAAACGTGAATGCCAAAACAGCATGGAGGAAAAGTTAACTCGCTGCAGGTCACAAGAGTACATCAAAATGCCATGTTGACATTCTAAAGTACTGATAGGAAGGCATTTCATTCAGACGGAGTTCTTGGAATAGCTGGTGGAATTCCCTATACTGCAGCCGAGCACACGGGACCAGGTTCACCTGGTAGCTTCAGCTGCGTTTTCTTCACAGGTATAACAGTGGAACAGCAATGATCCTCTTCTGCTTCCTCAAACTCTGAACCGGGCAACTGCTGTTTATACTCAAGTTGTCCCTTCAAAACTCAATATCCAAGCAGGAGTGGCTGGTTACAGTTTGGCACATATAACCTATTAATTCTAAACTATTTTATCCATCAGGTATTTCTTTTATTTAACCCGGGTCACATAATTCAATGAAATTAAAAGTTTATCATTTTTCTATGGCTATGTGGTTGAATTATTTTTTTTTGCATTGATTCATTACATCAAAATAATAAAACTTAAACTTAGATACAGCTGAAATATTAAAGTACATGCCTCCATGTGATCAAACAAGAGGAGCAATGCGACTGCACGCAAAATCGCTCATGTGTATAGTACAAATACAACCAAATTCTTCTCCGAAGGCTGTCTTTGCTGATCCACAGAAAACCTTCACACTGACCAAAACCAAGGTAAATCCCATTTGTCTACAGCTAGCAGCAGTAGTGTGCCACACGTAGATTCAGAAACAAGAAGAGTCGTACTGAACTGCTAATGTAAACTGCAGCTTGGACAGTAGCTGCACAAGTGAGTTGTCTGCCAGTGACATAACAGTTTCTCATTATCCTTTATTACAGACAGCACAGGTCATTTGTCCTGTTGCACCGCTGCCATTCTGCTGCTTGGGAAGGGAGGGTAATAAATTAGGTGTTCAGTTGGTTGCAGTATTCAGCTTTGACAAATCCTATGATACAACTTTGAACTGCTTAGAAATTTGGGTTGTGCATGAACACAACCTTGTTTTGCTATTAAAGAACTACCATGTGTGAAAATAACACAGGATCTTTGAAAATGTCCTTGGTAATTTAAAAATCAACTTTTCTTGAGTGTAGGATGTTGAAGCCACCACAAAGTGGTGACTGACTCAGAAAATCTCCTAAATCACGAGCTTTATCTAGTATAATAATATAATCATCAACAACTATATGTTACAGTTATAACCATATGTTACTTGAGGAAGAAGTGAATCAACCATTGATTGATTGATTGATTGATCCTCCCAGTTTGTTTACACCATCATCACCCCAGATGTTATGCCTTACTCATCCTCATCTTTTTCTTCCTCTTCCTCCTCCTTCCTGATTTTTGTTCTTTGCTACATTTTCATTGCCAAGAAGAAGAAAAGAAAAATCAAAGAGGAGAGAATAAACAAGTACATCTCTACATGATGCCCTTACTAACAGCAGATTGATACTGGAATTTTTACCCAGTTTAACAACCCCAACCATAACTTCTCTGGATCTCTTTGTGCATTGCAGCCTTTATATTTTGCTCCAGTCCTGCCTATCCAGCCTTCAACGCATCTTATCCTTTCCCCTCCACCTCTATCCCACATATCTGTTACTTCCTTGTCTAAAATTCATAGTTTGACATATAAGCACACACACACTCCTTCACTCTGCTCAAGCTGTCTCCTCCACAGCCACATCACTGTTATTCTGAACTTCTCTCTCTCTCTGGGATTGTTCGAGGCAATCAGTGGGAAATGCCTTACCCGCCTATCATATAGATATGGATTTCAATATGACAGACAGGCTGGAAGACAGACAGGTGACTGGAAACTCGTCAGGTCCAAGTTACTATCTTATACCTGCAGCCTGAGCCTAAGTCTCTAGCTAACTGCTGCTGCAGCCAAGAGGCGGAACAAGACCAATCAATACAATTTAAACTGTCCAAAATCTTTAGAAAATCCCATTTTTGTTAAATCTTTCGGCCACATTTCTGCAAAGGTAAATCTCTCATGTACACTGGTAGTGCTTCTTTTTTCTATAGGTAGAACAGTCAGAATCAACAAAAAGAAAAAAAAATATCTGCACTTCCCTAAAATCCCTCACCTGCCTCATTAAGGCAAAAGTGTGTACAGGAATTCATAATCATTTCATATTTTCAATTCTATGCCGCATTATTATGCCACATTACTACTAGGGATCTTTGATTTTTTTTCCCCTTCCATTTTCCTTTTTTTCCCCAGCAACCTTTCCTTTGGAGTGGCGAGGAGGATGGGAAGACTACACGAGTCGAGCACTTTGTCCTGATTTAGAATTAGATCTATTTCTGCCCACCTTCCAACTCTATGGGGAGAACATTTAAATCTGTCATGGAATCTGTGTATAATATTGTGTGTGTGACATAAAAGGAGGGAGAGTGAGAGCAACAAAAAGAAGATAAAAGCTATTTAAATCCATAAACTAGTCATGTGAGAATTTGCATTTATCTTATAGCTTTGGAAGGGTTAAAAATAGTTCACCAATTAAGTCACTGAACTCGAATCAGATACCATCAAAAAGGAGAGAGACTGAAAAACACCCAGAGAAACTGAAAAGAGGGAAACATCTGAAGGAGAGTGTTCAAGCTCGTTGTTATCCATTGAGGAGTAAGACTCGAGCCATGGTCAGTAATTCATAACCAGAGCACGTACTGACTGATCCAAGCTTAGCCTCTGGCACATCCACGGATCAACAGATGCACAGACTCACCCACACATACACACAAATGCATTTACATACACACAACAACAGTGTAAGACACAATCTCAGCTCCAGATCCAATCCTGCAGCCATCCAAATGTCACCACCAGCACTTTTGACCCCTGTAATGCAAACAGTCACACACAAATACACACTAGGGAACACAAACTATCTTTACCACTGTCACTAGCTTAACATACAGACAGTGTTTAAAACTAGAACACAGACAGAAAGAAAAAAGTTGAAAAGTGATTTACTGGATATAGAAATCAACATACTCTTACCTCGATGTAGGACACGGTGAAACAAAGCACTCCTTTGTAGGGATGACTGGCTGCACTGATGTCCTCACACGGATACATGCATGCAAGTGCCAACACACACACCTTCAACAGCGAGGTGTGTGTGTAAGGACAATGAGAATGGACTAGATGCAACTAAGCAGCGGGAGAAGGAGCACGAGGAGGAGGAGGACGAGGAGGAGGAGGAAGACGAGGAGGAGGAGGAGGAGGATGAGGAGGAAGTTGTGTGATTGGGCGGGAAGGTGAAGAGGGGAGAGAAAAAGAGACCGTGAATAAAGGTAATACAGCACAAGATTAAAAAAAAAAAAGAAGTGCCTAAAATAAAGAGTTCCACTCAGGCAGATAACCTCTTCTTCCATTTGAGATTTTGTATATATGTTTGCATAGTTTGGTGAGGTAACGCTGTGCTATTTTTTTATTAGTTTGTGAATGTAAAAGCTCTGATACATCTCCTCTTCATTCCCTGAGACTTGGCACCATACCTCTAACCAGAAAGTGTGGCAAGAAAAGTCTTGCATGTCTTCTGTTGGTGCACGTGAGTGTGCCCGCTACTCACTCAACTGGTTTGTAATTTGCCAGCATCCCATATCTTATCTCAGGACTATTATCTGTGCTCTTCACACCTTCCACTGACATTGATTCCTTCTGATGTCTTGAGGTCATTTGAATTTCAACATTTAGCTTCTCTTTTAGTTGCAAATCACTAAGCAAAAACATTGTTAAATCACTCTGCAAAACAAATGAAAGAAGTTTTTCAACATGATTTGAAGAAAGACAATTCAGTGTCCAAAATTTGTGGAAGGTATAGAAAAAAGAGTACCAGATTGTTTCTCAAAACCAGGTACTAATCTGTAAATTAAGAATTAAGTTTGTGCTAGCTCAAAATAGATAACTATCTAGTTTTCTAAACAAATTGAATAACAAATCTGCAAATGACAATGCCCACTGACTAAAGGGACTATTCATCCTTTCTCATGAGTCAAACTATACAGACGAAAAGATTTAAATCGGATGTATGGAAAACCGCAAACAGAAGATGAAAAGTGTTGAAAAACTGTTTGCTGGATTGGATCTTGGTTGAATGTAAGAAAATGGCAGAATAACAGCAAGTTTTTACTTTTGAGACAACGTGACACATTCACATGCATACACATCCACATCCTGCCAATGTAAATGTTTTATTTATTTACTTTTTTGTAGGGGGTTAAGGGTGGGGGGTTATGAGGTACCATGCAGCCTCGATTGTCTAGCTCAGTCAAAGAAAAGCCTGTCTCCACATCCAATTATTTGTTTCTCAAAGCCAGACAGATGGAGTGACCAGGAAAAATACAGAGTGGGGTGGAGGGAGATGGAGTCAGACGTACAGAAAGTGAAAAAAGAGGGACTTTTGATAGTATGCATTAAAAGAAAAATGTAAGGAACAGAAACTTTTGCCTTTGTGAAAATGACTTCACATTCCTCAAAATTCTGAACAGAGCCTGGGAACATAACTCAGGGGAGAGACTGACAGAGAAACAGCTGGAGAGGTGGAGATGAAAACCCAAATGAAAATACAAAAAGGGACACACAAGCATGCTTAAGTTATTACTGTATCTAAAGTTATGAGAGGAATGACTGTCAAGAGCATGTCGGACGTGATTTTTTTTCCATTCTTTCATTCTCCATACCCTCTTGAGGCAGATCTGCTTTTTTTCTTCTCTGCTTCTTCTTTTCCTTCCTGTTCCTCCTTGTTTCTTCTGCTGTCCAGGATATTCCATCAAAGATGTGCCTGGCCGATTGTGGACAGAAGCATTGTTGCGTTCTAAATAGTCGCCAGGCTTCGCTATCCACTCTTCTTTGATTCCGTTTTCTCCTCTCTCTTTTCACATGTCGACAGAAGCATTTTTTCTTTCTTCTCAGCAGCGGTGACACGCAGCGTAGGGGGGGTTAAGGACATGGAGGTGTGAAGAGAAAAACTAAGAGAACCTAAAAGTTAAGAAATAAAGGAGAAACTGAGGGATGAAGGGAGGGAAATGGCAAGTGTAGGCAGATGGAGCAGCGAGCGGGGAATGACAGGAAGAGACAGGTGGAATGGGTAGTGACACATCATGGAGGTGTGTATATGTACACTCTCTCACACACACAGTGCGTGTGTGAGTGTGTCAGAGCACGGGGGCTGTCCCTCTAGCTGACACACCAAAAACAAGGAGGAGGTGGATGAAGGAGGAGGAGGAACAGATGGATGAATAGATAGATGAGGATGGAAGGATGGCCAGAGGAAGTGATTCAGCAACCATGCCACCTCCTCCCCTCTTTCCTTTAACACAAATGTACACTGGTATACACACATTTGCTTAGTTCATTATCACTCACAAGAATTCATCATGGCACGCATGGATAACCGACTCACAAACACAAAGCAAGGCCCTGAACTGAATCCTAATACATGAGGTGGGGGGTTCGGAGGATGTGTGGAGAAAGGGGGAGTATTAGGCAAGCAGGTGTCCCTTCTACATCTATTGTTTCTTTTTAGTGACCACGTGCATGTGTCTGTGTGCTAAGCTCTTTCCACCATCCATGCACATCCACAAGTTGGAAAAGACCTTTTCTGGCAGCTAAAATGAAGCACATAAGCATGTGTTTTAGCTGAAAGTCCCACATCTATTTTCAGATCTAAACAACTATAAGTAAAATATTTTTAACCTGAAAAACAAAATAAAACTCCTGAAAGAAGAAGTCAGCTTTTTTCCCAATAAATTGCCTGACATAATGTAAAGCAGTGGTTCTCAACTGGTTCGCCTTCGAGGACCACGACACACTGAAAAACGGGTCTGCAACAGACGTCTTGGTCCCAGCCTACTGGTTGTGTCTCACTGATGTAAAGAAATGATCTATTTGTTTGACATATAGCTGAGATTAGTCTTTGCTAAGTTAAACTCAAACATGTGAACATGGATCACGTGAGATCATGTAGGCACAGATCAGAGCAATGATTCAGTTTTTATTTTCAAAAATACAACTTACAGTTCATATAACAATTTAAAAGAGATGAATCAGAGTTATAAGAATACTTAAACCAATTGCTACAATTGCACAAAGATTCTCATCTTATTGTAATTAAATGGAAATATTTTTTTTTTTTTTCCTGCCAACATTGCTCACATGCTCCAGTGGTGGCTATTTAGCTGCTTCTTTCAGCGTATGCACATGTCCCTGGGTGCCCTGTTTTCTTTGTTCACTTCTGCTAAATTATCCATTCATGTTAAAAGTTATTGACCTTGCATGTATTTGACATGTATTTGCGTTGCCGAAGTGAGAAACAGATCCATCCACAAGCTTCTGTGTTCTATGTATCAGTTCAAAACTGTGTTCAGTTGAATTCAACTGAATTCAGTTCTGTGCAGTTCAGCTCCATATTTACTGATCCCCAATGTGAACTTACGTTGTTCTGTCTATCCATCCATTAATTTTCTATATCCCCGAAATCCGTCTACTGGGTGACAGAGGCCTGCTGGAGCCAATCCCAGGCCATGTCAGGAGAGAGGCAGGGATATACCCTGGACAGGTTACCAGTCCATCGCAGTATGTTCTTCTAATAAAAGTATATATATATATATATATATAGTAGTTAGTCAGTTAATCAGTATCATAAAACCACGTTAATGAATCATTGGAAAGCAATGATCAGGAATGATCTCCTGTAGTCATCTGCATTTTTCCAAATTGAAGAAGTTAGACTGAAGGCATTCCCTTGACTGATCCCTGTGCTTTCTATTGGAAGTTCAGCATTTTCCATAATTGCTAGAGCTATAAAGAAATGGTGCGTGCTCTTTACAAAACATCTCGTTAGCTAGTAAGTGCAGCCTTTGATACAGTAGACCATGATAGACTTAGACACATGGTTGGCCTCTCTGGCACTGCTCTTAGCTGATTCAGATCCTACCTCACAGATAGAAGGTTTCTGGTAAGTATGGGTACATGCTTCTCTGGGATCCATAAAATCAAATGTGGTGTGCCCCAAGGCTCAATTCTAGGCCTAATTCTTTTTAATTTACATATGCTTCCACTTGGGGATGTCATTAGGAGACATGCCATTAGTCTTCACAGCTATGCTGACGACACAGAGCTATACATCGCCATGTCCCCTGAAGACACACAGCCAACTGATGATGAAAGTGAAAGTGAAGGCCTTGCTGAGAAAATACATTGATGTGCAGATTTCATTATTACAGTGACTGTGTTGATATCCTACACCATGCAAGAGGCTTGACCACCTCTGTGTCCCCAGTACTCACTGCCAAGGTAGCTTGCACCCTGGCTGCATTCAACGAGGTCAGGTGGCAACTTTGTGCCATTGGCAGTCCTTGATATGGACTAATCCACGCCCGACCTTGCATTACATACAAGGGTGTCATGTGTCAGGAAGTGCAGGAGCCAACTGCAAGACAAGGAGGCTGGAGTTTCCAAAAAAACAGGTGATTTATATATATATGTGTGTGTGTGTGTGTGTATATATATATATATATATATATATATATATATATATATATATGTGTGTGTGTGTGTGTGTGTGTGTGTGTGTGTGTGTGTGTGTATAACCTTAAACCAAAAACACTGCAATTAACAGGTAAATCAAAAACTTGGTGTCAAATGTTTTACTGATTCAGAAACATAATTAGTAAAACAGAAATAGGACAGGAAACAATACAGGCAATAAGGCTTGCTTTTGTAGCCAGCCTTATTGCCACTGGAACAACCCTAACCCTCATGCAAAAAAAAAAAAAAAAGTTATTCTTGGTAAATATATATGCCCTGAATTTTGACGTTGCTGTATTTGCCAACAGATTACTGAACGACCGCCCCTTCTCAAATACTCACCTGCTGATTTTTGGAGGAGACTTTAACTGATTTAGATCAAGCTTTATTGATCCCAAAGAAGAGAAATTCACTGGCCATAGTAGCTCCAAAACAATTTTTAAAAGTGCAAATAAGGAAATACTATCTACAAAAATGTACAATATAGCAAAAAGAAAATCCTGCTGTTAAAAAACATTCACACACACACACAAATGTACACACAAAGAGGATACATGAAATGATGCTTAAATGAAGAGTATGGTGAGTGGCAATGCAAACTCTAAGCTTGGGAATAATCATTCCAAATTAAAATTATCACAACCAAGCTGATGCCACATTCTATCTGGCCACAAGTCATGTGACATTTGTACTGGCAATTTTAGCAATTGCGCAGAGAGGTTCTTGACCAACAACAATTACAGAGAGCTCCAAGTTTTATACTTTATTTTGTTTGCAACGAGAGTCTTCTGAACAACATGGTAAACTGGTCAGTCGAATCTGTCAGACAAAGATTACATGACATGAAAAGGGGAGTAGGAGGAGAAAAGCTTGGCGGTGAGCTTTTAGCACCTGAAAGGAGAAAAGGACGGGGGATAAAGGGGCATCTTAATATTTGAAAGAGATAGGGGAAGCAGGCTAGCCAGAGCAGAGAGGAAAAACAGCTCTGCAACTGAGCTGTCTTAGCACCTGAAAAGTGCTAAAAGAAGGGGGATATGTATATAAAGAAGACTCAGGAAAAAGCTGTTTTAACAGTTTTCCATTTCACATTCAAGTTGGTTCAGCCTGTACCAGTAATCTGCAACTCATCCATCCAAATTCTTGTCTCTTTCATATTTATTTGTGAAGGCAGGTGAAACAGAACAGTTAGCCCAACTTCTGGCATGTCTCAGTGACATTAAGGCCTGGATGTACAAAGATAAAATGGAAATTATTGTGTGTTTATATTTATTTTTTTATTTATTTTTTCCTCCAAACACCTTAGGAACAGATAAGCTGATTTTATGTTGATCAAGTACAACCATGAGAAAACCATGGAGTTTTTTTTCCTATACGAATTTGTGGTTTATACATCCTATTAATCAGTTTTGTATTTACGGATAAGCGGAGGAAGATGGATGGATGGATGGATAATCAGGTTTGTAAGATAGTATTTTTTCATTTCCTTAATATCACAAAGATCCTAGAAGCGTCCTCTCTCGGAGAGAAGCTGAAAAATTAAGTAATGTGTTTGTCACTTCTAGACTAGATCACCGTAATGTATTATCAGCAGGATGTTCAAGTAATTCTCTGAACATCCTCCATCTGATCCAAAATACAGCATCACAAGTGTTGACAGGAATTAGAAAGAGGGATTATGTCTCTCCTGTGTTAGTCTCCCTCCAATGACTTCCCATAAAATTTACAATACAATTCAAAATTCTGTTACTCACATATAAAACCCTGAACACCCAAGCTCTGCGTTATTTATAAGACTTCATAATCGCTTATAGTCCTAATAGAACTCTCCAGTCTAAAGGTGCTGGTTAACTTGTAGTTTCTAGAATAACAAAATATATATTTGGAGGAAGGACTTTCTGCTATCAGCCACTATTAATGTCGAACCAACTACCGGTTTGGGTTTAAAAGTCTGACACCACTTCCACCTTACTACCACTTCTTAAATTGGAGGTGGTGTTGAGACCAAAATTAGACCAAAACATTTCTGTTTAGTACAGCCTATAATTAGTGTTAACAACAGTGTTTTAATACTATTATTAGTCATAGATACAGCAACAGGAATAGCAGAAGCCGAGACCAGAACAGGCCTGTGTTTAACACAGCTTCATCATAGATATGCTGCTATAGGTCTATGCTGCAGGAGGACACCACCACGAGCCTGTCTTCTTACCCCTCCTTTCCCCTTCTTCTGTCTCTCTTTTTGTAATTAGGGGCCCCTCAAAAAGGTAAGTTTGCTCCACTGTTCTTGTAGTTTTTTGTGCTGTTCTTCTCCTCAAGTTTTGTTCTCCATTTGAGGGAGCTTTTCTTTCTGTTACTTGCCATTGTTGATTTACTCAATATTCAGTAATATTACAAATATTAGTATTACTAATATTTGCATGGGGGCCATGCTCTGGTTCCCTACAAAGCACCGATAGATAGATAGATAGATAGATAGATAGATAGATAGATAGATAGATAGATAGATAGATAGATAGATAGATAGA
>JAOWBL010002240.1:0-13984 GCA_028564865.1 Zenarchopterus dispar
GTTCTTCATGTTCTCAGGACAACCTCATCTTCTTCTCTTAAAAGCAACGTTTCAGGCTCCCAGTAATCTGTGGACTTGCCCTGTCAGCCATGGTTTCTGGTTGGCCCGTACTGTGATAGTCCTTGTCCATGACATCATCAGTGCATTTATTGATGTAGCAAGTAGCTGTGTCTGAATATTCCTGGATGTTGATCAGGTGGTTATAGGTGGCTACCTGCTTAAACATGTCGCAGTCTGTGGTGTTAAAGCAGTCCTGAAGAGCTGTGGAGGAACCCTCTGGCCACACCTGTACCTGCTTCTGAACCAGGATGGTGATTCTGACCTTCGGCCTGTATGCTGGTATTAGTATCACAGTGGTCTGAAGCCCAAGATGGGGGAGGGGTGAGGCCTTGTATGCTCCTTTCAATGTTGTGTAGACCAAGTCCAGTGTGTTGTTTCCCCATGTTAGAAAGTCAGTGTGTTGATGTAGCTGAGGAAACACTGTTTTGAGGTTTGCATGGTTGAGAAGTCCCTTAGGGAACTGCAGATATTGTTCGTTGTCCCAGACACATTCCACAGGAGAGACTTTTCCTGGGTGAATAGTTATGGCAAGCATATATTCCAATGTGTTTGGTTGAATTTGAGCTCATTTTGAGTCGTTCAAGTAACACACAAGATTTCTTTATGTAATGATGTCACATTTTTATGATCTGATTTATTTAATGTCTTAAAGCAAAAAGAACTGCAGTTTTCTTTATTTTCTGAACTGAGTCTGGTTAGTAAACTGGATGCTTTCCCTTGGTCCCTCCACCAATATTCTCATAACCCCTGATGAGACATTACATTAAAAGTAAAAGGTCTCTTATGAAAATATAATGACTAGAATGAATGGAAACTTGGGTCTTAATTGGGTGTTGAAAAATTCTGAGAATTTTCAGAATTAAAAACTTTACATGGAAACAAACAGTATAAAGCAATTAATTGTAATTGCCCTGAATATAAGATGAGCTTTATTTTCCTTTGAATATATTGAAAAAGATGATGTTGGACTGTTATAATCGCAACAAGTGCATCAGTGCCAGGAACCTGGATGTGCCCATTTTAACTGAAGTGTTAAAACATAGTAAGAGTTCCAGAGGGGGTTAGAGATAAAAGCAAGATGGTGAGGTCTTGATTGTTAATTCTTAGAACCACTAACCAGAGTCACTAAACAACAGCCAAACATAAAATACAGTATCATACAAGTGTAAAAGTCTTTAAAAAAAAAAAACCCACTAAATTCATTTCCAACACTGTAGGAAAAATAGTCCACTTATGTGAGGCTAAGCAGAATGTGATCATGCATGTAGCCAAAGAAGCTATTAGTCAGTTGAAAGCCTTGAAAACCACCAGCGCTGAACACACCAGAGCTCAGAGTCAGCCTTGGCTGTTACGTCGCAGCCTTAACAGACTTTCATTGTGGTGGTCAAGAAGTTTCACCAGGGACTAGGATTTTTGTAGGCAAGGGGCATTCAAGAGGACATGCTCTTCAGTCCAACAGCTTTCCACAATTCCTTTTATGAAAGGAGCATAACCATTTCACCAGTCACTCCTTGTTCAAATGCTTTACATAATTTAAGAAAAGCTTAGAAAATAAAGTTCTCTAACAAATTTTAACCCTGGAGAACCCACAGGGTCAAATTTGACCACCATTTTTTGCTGATACCCAATTTAAAAAAAAAAAAAAAAGTTGTTGGGTTCTCCAGGGTTAAATGTACTTTGATTAGGTGTTACAAAATACCTTACAACACACACAGACTCTTTGGCCAGCACTTGCCGTCAGACTTTGGAGAAGAGATGGTGTTTTTTTATCCGTGCATCATAACCGTAAATAACTTGCTGGAACAAAAGGAAAGCACAAGTCCTTAATAAGATGAGATAAGATTTGGTACTCAAAAGATGTCTTTAAAAAAATGATGGAGGATGGGTAAACAAATCAACTTAGAACTTTAGAATAATTAGGAATTCCAAATATTTCTTACACTTGCTATATCTGGTTGATTATAGTTCTAAGAGGTAAATTTTTTTAAGAAAATTGGAAACTATAATCAGTGAATCTCAAACATTTAAGGATTAATTTTGCAGGAGGACCACAGGGGATTTTACTCAGTGTTAATTGCCAGCTTTCAATTTTCAATTTCATTTATTCATTTTATTCATTATCGATGGTGTTTTTTAGTAGTTCAGTAAAAATAACCTATTATTCCTCTCACAAAAAAAAAAAAAAAAAAAAATCCAGGTAATTTGTGTCAGCTATTGCTTGCTCCAATCATTATTCCAACAACAGTTCTTCCACTGGTTCCCACTGGAAGTACCGTGTCCAATCTTGCAGTGGTTTTACTCTATCCTCATCCTCAGAACATCCCAGCACCACCTGCTCTGCTAGATTTTAGAGATATTAGAAATAAAAGTTTACCAGAAGGTTTCAAGATCAGAAGACATGCACGACAGTGTATCTCAGCATTTATTCTTTCTAGGATTATTACTGGGTGACTGATGTCACATAAAATCAGCTTATAGACTGAGCATCTCCTCAAACCCATTTCATCTCATTGTACGGAGTTCATCTTCTCACACCCGGTTTATCTCCTTGTATGAGGTTCATCTCCTCATAGGTGGTTTATCTCATCATATGCAATTCATCTTCTCACACCCGATTCATCTCCTTGTTTGTCGTTCATCTCCTTGTACGTGATTCATTTCACGCACAAGGCTCACCTCTGTATAATTCACCTCCTCCTACCTGGTTCATTTTCTTGTACCTAGTTCATCTCCTTGTACAAAGTTGTTCTCCTCATATGTGGTTTATCTCCTCATACATGGTTCATCTCCTCACACCAGGTTGATCTTCTTGTATCCGGCTCTCGCACATGGTTCATCTCCTCTTACATGGTTCATATGTGGTCAATCCCCTCTTTCCTGGTTCATCTTGTTGTAACTGGTTCATCTCATTGTATGTGGTTCATCTTCTCACATCCGGTCCATCTTCTCCTACATGGTTCATCTCCTGTGGTTGAAATCTCTTCTAAAAGAGAGATTCATCTTCTTACATATAGTTCATCTTCTTACATATGGTTGAAATCTCTTCTAAAACCCTCTGAATTGTTTACCCACACTTAAAATAATGTTTATGTTTGAGTTATAGCTCATTTATATTGTTTTTTTTTTTAAGTAACTTCCTCCCAGCTCAGTCAACTGTGTGTAAAGTGACACAGCTATGTTCAACTGACAAAACTCCACTGGAAGTGTATCTCTGGAGCAGGAATTATGCTTTGCGTATCATACCAGCCCTGTAACCTCCAGCGTTTTCTAACAGGCAGGAAGGTGTGATCAGACACAATTTGCGATCATGCTAACAGCAACAACCATTCGAATGAACCATAGAACACACAAACAAACCAGAGCAGGAATGACTACACACCCATGCCTGCCAGTCCTCTCCCCATGTAAAAGTGAGTATAGTTCCTGATAGGGGAGCAGAGAGGAAAGTTGCTTCTGAGACACTTTTAACCCACACTGCTGCAGTTCAGGTGGTACTATTTTCATTAACTAGAACAGCACAGCAGCTGGTGCGGTACAGCCATTTTGTGCACTTGATGGGAATCGGACTATAGTTAGATGTCCAGGCTTCGACCTCGCCACAGAAAATAGCTAAATGAACATACTGGGAGTGATGAACAACAATTAAACCTCCCCAGTGCCGATCCTTAGTCAAGGACCTACAGATTGATGCTAGGATGATGGTTGTTTTTGAGCAGACATGGCCACCATTTGCTCCTTAAATAAACTAGAAAGTGTCATTGGAAATCAACACAAAAACATAAAACATTGCTTTCTTCTGCAGATCAGAACTGGCTCCGGAGTTTCCTCAGTTCTTCAAATCTCCATGAGTTTGCATACATGTCTGCTCATGACTAAACAAGTGCTTATATTTATGTGTGTGTGTGTAATAAATTAACACAATTTTAAAATTAATTTCTGTAAATTCATGTTAATTCCAATGAAAAGTTTCCAAAATGCCATATTTCCAAAATTCACTGGCCTAACTTCCCATAATAATGGAAAGCTTCTGGAAATTTACTAATAATACTACACCCTAGTTAAAATGCAGCGGTTGACCTAAAAAGTTTGAAGAAATACATGTACTTAAGTACAGATAGTCTTAGCATGAGCTGTGTGTGAACTGCTGCCATTGAGTGTCATCAGCCAGCCTGTCCGTTACCTTTTCATTAATATTGATCAAAATACTGACAACCGGAGCTCAAAACTGTAAAACAGCTACGTTGACCTGGATGCACTGACTGTACTGTCCTGAGTGTGCAGCTGGTGTAATTCCATCATCCGTGTCCTGTGTTTGTTTGTGTTGTATCCAGTTCCCACCGCCATATGCTTCCCGTAGAATCGGTGTCAGTCTCCATGGCGGTTCTCAGCAGCCTGCTGTTCTCAGGATTCGGCTCTTCTTGTCCAAACAAAGACCGCACTGACAAACAGCCACATATGAGAGTTCATGATGAAACTCTCACAGCAGAGACTTTCATATTGTTTTTGTGCTCCACTGTCAGGGCAGCTATTCATCTGTGCTGCAGTAGACCTGAACTCAGCGTGGAGGTATCAGCAATCAGGGAAAAGCGTGTCCTTAGTATAACTGCACCATGCTGCAATACAGTGTTTTAACACAGCACAACTAAAAACAAACGTTATTCTGATTTGCAGTGAAACTGTATTCAGACTTACAGGAAAAATAAATGCCAGTAGTCATAAACAAAGGTTAGTACCCCCTCCTTTAATTTAATCCTCTATTATTTCTTTGTGTTAAAACATAATGAACATAATGGGTCTTATACAACAATAATAATAATAATGTGTGAGATACTACGTACCACCTTACTACTTTCACAGAATTTAGGAAGATACGTGCTGCCAAACATGAACCATTTATGAATTTATCAGCAGGAGTGTATCCCTTTATTAAAACAGATCTTTTGGCACTTTAGTCAATCTATCTATCATTCACCCATCTTCTACCACCTATCCAAAGTCGGGTCATGGGGGCACCAACGTAAGCAGGGTAGTACATACTTTCTTCTCCTTCTTCATCCAGATTATCTGGGGTACTCCCAAGGCATTCTCAGGCCAGCTGAGAGACATAGTCCTTCCAGTGGCTCCTGGATCTTTGCCAGGATCACTGGAAAACGTCACCAGGGAGGCGTCTGGGAAGCATCCTCACCAGATCCTCAAGCCACCTCATACTGGAGTAGTGACTCTGCTCTGAACCCCTACCCAGATGGCCAGGCTTCTCACCCTTTCTCTAAAGGAGAACCCAGACACCCTGCAAAGCACCCCGAAATTCATTTCTGCCTCTTGTACCTGCAATCTCATTCTTTCAGTCACTATCCACAGCTCATGTTAGCATTAGTTTTCACCTCATTGTAAGAACGTAGACCAACTGGTAAATCAAGAGCTTCACTTTTTAGCTCAGCTCCTTCTTGATGCCAACTGATGCATCACAGTGGACATTGTATCGATCCATTGGTCAATCTCCCAATGCATTCTTCCCTCAGTTGTGAATAAGATTCTGAGATACCTGAACCCCTCAACCTGTGTCAGGATCTGATCACAAACCTGGAGAGGTAACTCCACCCTTTTTCAGCTTAGGACCATGGTCTTGGATTCGGAGGTCCTTATTTTCATCCCAGCTGCTTCACATTCAGTTATGAACCAGTCTAGTAAAAGTTGCAGGTCTTGGTCTCATGCAGCCAACAGAACCACATCATCTGATAGAAGCAACGACCTAATTCACTTTGTTTGTCTGGAACATTCATGTGCATTGTGGTTCATCTGCTTTTTGGAGTTGAGTTCAATACAAAAGTAAGAAAAAATGTAGTACCTCAACTGACCAATAGGGGCTGGCTCCAAAAGCAAGTCCCTTTTCATTGAATTAAAGTGTTAAAATGTACTGAGCTTCATGCAACCTCTGTTAACTGTACATCAGTTAAATGATCACAGCTTTGCAATCCCTCAGGGCTTCGTCACAGCTGCATCCAGGCTTATCCAACCAAGCCACCCTCCAGGCAATCTATTCTTTCAGGTTTGATTGGCTTTGCAGAGACATCCGTTGACACCAAACTGTGATAAAGCCATGGGGACTACAAGGCTGTTGACATTTAGCTTCGTTTCACTGACTGAACTTTTCCAACTTCCACCTCCCAGCCCCCATTCCTTTAAAATTGAACATTACATGTTTCAGATTTTGTTCTAGTGGGGACATCAGAAATGACATGGATCGACAGATTTAAGAATGAATAAATGTAAGGGGATTTTAGTCAAATTATCAAAGGTTAGCATTAGGTTCGCCAACCTAAAATAGCGAATCTTGTAGGCCCTGAACTAAGGTGGGTCTGTTCCAGCTGGCTTACAAGATACATGCAATGGTCTTAGAGGAGCATCCATCCATCTATGATTTATCCTTGCTTCAATGTCTTGGAGAGTAGCCCAGCTCTTTCAAGCAAAAGCCAGGGATATCTCCTGGATTGATCTATCAGAGGGCCACAAACAAACCACAATCACTCTCACACTCATTCCTGGGGTCAATTTAGAGCAATCAAATAGCCTCACATATATGTTATTGATAGTGGAAAAGAAAACCAGTACCCCATTAAAAACCTGGGCAAGTTATGGACCACACTGAGGTTCCAACCAGGAACCTTCTAGCTGCAAGGCAAAGTGCTAACCAGCAAGTTACCGTGCTGCCCACAAAGTGAAGATTTACAAGTCCGAGTCCTGAGAATAGTCTGGACATGTCTGGATAAAACCAAAAGACATACCCACTATCAAGCACAGTGGTGGAGGGGTGATAGTTTGAGGTTGTTTGCATCAATATGAGCATGAACCTTCATTGCATATTCCATTTCTTTTTTTCTAAGCCTAAGATAGAAGTCCTGGACCATTAACCATTAGCATATCTTTTTTATTTCAAAAACACAAAGCCTAAAGAAAAAACAAAGTGCAATCATCCCAAGAACATCAATTTTACAGCAGGTTTGTTTACTCACACTGCCTTCAGTTACAGAGGATGTAGTTTATGTTTTCATAGGTGGAGTGTCACTAAGTAATCTTAGATTCATGTTTAAACCTAACACACAGTCCTTTTAAAGGAACATTCTAGTTACTTCAGCCAGTGTATTCACATTAAAGTGGCTCCATGGGTCATGCCAATGCTTAACTCTCCACCTCTGTTCCCATGGAAACAAAGACTCATGCAAACAGATGATGCACAATAGTCAGATGAATACAAAGTAGTCTGATTGAAATGAACAGTTCTTTAGTTTACCTGGATACATTGTACCTCAGAGATCTAAATACACAAAAATATAGACTTATATGTATCCAAGATAATGTTATTTATTATAACTTTGTGATACCATACCATCAGCTCCAGAGGTTTTTGGAGAGTGATTTTGTCTTTATACATGACCACACTGGATTTGAAATAAAAGTGAATATTTTATTAATTAATTTAAGAGATTTCAATGAAACCTGGAAATTACTGAAGAATTTGAGATATTTTATGAAAAGTTACCTATTATGAAGCTCTGTCCTATACGTTTTGAGTAGAGTATTTCACAGTAGATATCAGAATTCATCTGGGGTCTTCTGTCAGATGTCAGTACCATCAAAATCATGCTCAACTGAGAAAAAAAGAAAGACAGTGTTAAATCAAATTACATAAATAAGAACCTGTTTAAATTTGGATTGTATGCTGAAGGGATTTAAAGCTAAATGTTTCTTGAACATACGCTGTCATCAAAATAAATATATAAAAGCTATACAACAACCATTATATACTGAACTTTACTGTTTGTAAACCAGATTGTGGTGTTATGAAGTTTCTTCAGTAGGTGGTGGAGTCTGAGAGCTGCCTGATGGTTAATTATTCATTGGAAATTACAGGAAATACAAAAAGTCCAGATTATTTCTGTTGGAAAAATAACATATCTGTAATTTTTGGTCTTTTTCAAACTAATAATGGCCTCCTTCACTTGCATCAAGATCTCTTTGGACTTAATTTTTGTAGCTCCAGTCAAACAGTTGCCAAAGACTCAGCACCTGGCATTAACTCCAGACTGTTTTGGACTGTTAGACCATTAATGGATTTTCAGGCAACTGTCCAATACTTTTGAGCCTTTGAAAATAGAGGTAGTTTGTTTGAAACAGTAAATGTCGTAAATAGTAAATACTGTTTTTTTTGTTTGTTTTTGTTTTTTTTGTTTTTTTTTGGGGGGGGGGGTTGTGAAACTTTTTAAATAAAAGAAGTTGACACTTTAATGACATTTGATTGTTTTGCTTCAAATTTTTTTACAGTGGTGTATCAAGACAAGGTCATAAAACTCTTTGCAAACACTGACCTGACTGTGTTGGTGCTGTCTCCAGGCAGTGAAGGTAAAACAGCAGCTGTAATTCATTTAATGAAAGCATTTTGAAACCATTCACACATACAAAATCTCAGAATTTATTTTCCTGAAACCACAATAAAAAGGAAAATAGAGAGTCTTTTACAAGAATAAACAACAGCATCAGATGTAGAAGTATTGAGGTAAAAAGAAAACAACTAGCAGAGCAAACGTCCATGTCATCTGCATCGCGGGAAGCCAGATGGATCTGGTCATGTCAATATTTACATGTTTCTTATGCAAGAAACATATTTGAAAAACTGTTTGACTTGCAGAACAGTTTTCTGTTCATTACATTTCCTGTCATCTGTGCTCCACATGCTGGAAGATAAGATATTTATCATGTGTGGTTTACTCCTACATGTTACACATTCCAAGAACAGCTGAATTTCATACATAAATCTACAATCGTTGGCTCTGATGACAATTTCACCTCCAATACTTTATGAACCAAGCCTAAGATCATACACACTTTAGGAATTTTTTCATCTCAGACCTTTGTTGAAAAAACACATCTTCCTTTCTTAGTTTTATGAACAGTCAATGCGGTTAAACTCACGGTAAGTTTGTGGAAAATTCTGGATCACTTCAGTGAACAATGGTGTTTTCCAAACTCTTTAATTTTTGAACCAAAATGTTCTGTGGTGTTCTTGTGGTGTGCTTCCTATTCATTTCAGGAGACACTGAAGGGATTATCTGACCATATCAACAAAAACCATCCAGACACTAACACTTTAAATTGTTTTTAAAAAATCTCTGTCATGTTAGATCATAATTAAAACCACGACAACTGTGGTGTTTAACCTGCAGCTATGGTCAAAGTCCAACATGATTCTGTCACAAGTGCAGATTCAGCTGATTCATGCTTGAAACAGGAAGCACACCACAACGTCATCAATCACATGTACAAAATGAATTTTACTTCCACCAAAAAAGAACATTTATTCACTATAAAAAATGAATATTTATTGAATTCATTTGTCAAAACTGAGTTAACATGACACTTTCATCACTACTGATTTCTTCTTAGATGTTCTGGAGTAATGATTAAGACGTGAACTAACAAAGTTGGCACCTTGTACCATGTTATGTGCCATTTGTAGTTGCCCGAACTGACAAGACATGAAAGGAAAACACAAAAGCCTCAATGAGAAACTAAAATCATCAAGTTAACAAAAAGGCCAAGAATTGTAAGCGTAAACGCCACAGCATAATTTGTCTGCATCAATTTACACAAGGCATACTGATCTAGCAATAATGATCAATAACCTAATCAATTTGGAACAATGAAACAGCACAAACAGGCTCTGACTCGAACAAAGTCTGTGAGTTAGCGATTCAGAGGGTTTCATAAGAGTTTTTATCCATGTGTGAGAACAGGTTTGTTTTAGTAGTTGAAAGCACATTTTATTTGGCAACATTCATCTATTTTGTAAGGATATTATCAGAAAGGAGAAGAAATAGAGAAAAATCTGATGTGGATCTCAAAAACTTTGAATAAACTTGTAAAAGGCTGGATTCCTCCCAGTAGAACCTGAGGTCCTGCAGATCATGGAACTTCTGCTCCTGATGGGATCCAGGGCTGATGACTCTGACCAATAACTGATGCTTTAAATATACTTTAAGTTACAATTTATATTAGAGTTAGCAGTCTGCATGAGTTTCAAGGGTAAATAGTGCAATATCAAAGGGTGAAAGCAAAAGAATCCTGAAAAGTTGCAAAGGTTCAAACCTGCCAGGTTTTTTGAAGCCTTTTTGTAGGCCACTGGATAGTAAGAGATGATTCCAGCCCACCCTGCCTGGTGTCGCTACTGAGATTACACCTGGCAGACATAATGCTACAGCTGAAAAGAGGACTAACAGAGCTCCACTTGGACCTGAGGTCGCCTGATGGCCTTGCAGATGATGCTGTAGATTACAGGATAACTGTTGGCCTGGAATAGTCCGAGGTGACCTGGGTGCTCCCACCTGCTGGAAGCGGTTTTCAACTGATGGCAAAGCTATTTGTTTCTGGATGTTGAGGATCTTCAAGACTAACTGAGAGCAGATCATGATATACAGTTTAACAGCATAACAAGCTATTTCTGCTCTGTTAATTCACAGTTCAGATCTCAAATTCACTGAAAATGTTAAGTGTACATAAACTGGTACAGGTAACATGGATGTGATTTCTAATTGCGGAGGCCAAAACTGTTGGCCAAAATTAAGATTGACTTGCTTTTGGAGCCAGTCCCTAGTGGCCATTTGAGGCACTGCAAGCTTTTCCACTTTATGTAGCCTCTTGATATCACCTGCTGGAAAAAGCGGCACAAAAAGTAAACGAGAACAACAGCATTTTATAGTAGAGCACATCTATAAACTAAGAGGAGCATTCTAAAAAATGAAGTTTTAAGTATTTATTGATGCAATTTCAAAGTTAAAAAAAATTCCTGCCCTCAAATTGCAAGTGTTTGCTTGTGATGGAGGTGTTAATACTGCCTCATAGCCATTACATCACCTGAAAACCTTCTCCTTTGGCTTCAACTGTGGCGACATCAAATCATGTCTACAGATGAATTCAATCCATTGTTGTCCTTCTCTCCACAAGAATATGATTGTGTTTGCTATTTTTGACTTTTTTATTTTATTTTAGATCCTTGGCAACTATGATGGTTGTCCTGAAACCAGCCTGTAATCGTTCAAAGCACTGTACTTGTGTGGAGAGAAGAAAATGCGCTGCTGTCCTAGAAATTCTCAGAGCTTCTCAGCGTATTCCGTTTGAAGCTCAGGCTTGACAGCTTCATTTGTGAAGCGTCTCAATTAGGCAGAATATTTCTGCCGACATATCTCGACTCCCAGACTGTCTCGCTCGAACATGAAAGCCGGGGCTTAAGGAAGTCATCACGCATCTCGGCTGAAAGAAGGAGAGACACACGCGTGTGTGCACACAAACACACACACAGATGCAAACACTAAAAATAGAGGCAGCTATCCTACTAACACTGGTTAATGCTCCTCACTCCAGACAGTTAGATTTGCATATCTTTAATGTGCTTTTTTTCCCCTTCTCCTCTCTGCGTTTCTCCTTTCCTCTCTCTGTCTTGTGTGAAACTGTCTGGTTTCTCATCAGAATTCTCAGGAGGACTTGCAGAGCTTATTGGGAGGGAGCTTTTTTTGTGTTAGAAAACCAAGAAAAAAATCTGCTGAAAAGATAGGAACAATCGTGGTAATTAGAGATTTTGGATCGGCAAGACACCCCCACCACCACCTACTCCACCTTTTTCTCTCACTCTGTTCCTCTCAGGTCTTTCAGGCCACTGTAATGGTCTCCATCTGGTCCATGAGGAGTTGGGGGTGGGCAGTATTGAGTCTCTATGCAGCCATCTGGGCTGGGCCTCTCAAACGTCTTTCAGACCACCTCTAGAACCCAGATACTTTGTGTATAAACACCAGTGCATGGCAAAGTGCAGCACATTTATGAAAGTCAGGGATTGACTTTGTCTTCTTCCTGCCTGCTAATATGACCTTCTGTTATGTCATCCTGTGGTTTTCTGACGAGTGCTTTTGAAGCCTCTTTTTCATCTCACTGCATGCCACCATCATGAAAACCAGTGGAACAATCAGAGGCCAGCGGGAACACGTCCACCTCATTTCAGTAATGCTATTCTGTGATGTTAAAATTATTTTAGATTAATTCCGATCAAACCTTTCCAAACATCCTCATTTCAGATGTCACAACCAAAATGACATCTGAAACAAGTGCTGTCAGAGCTGAAACAAGGACTAGCCCCATCATCACGCAGCCTGCCACTCGGAGGACTAAAGGCTGACAAAAACTCCACAAGAGCAGAGAAAGTTGTTCTTGTTCTCAAGGTGGCGAGAACAATGGCACCTTATGTTGTTCCAGGAGTCCTGGTTTGAGAGTTCTCACAGCTTGCTCTTAACACGTCACATTGGCAGAACTTTTTTTCTTGTATGGTGTATGAAAGCTTTTGTAATTGGTTTTGTAATTGGTTAGAAAATTGAAGTGGTTAATGCAGAGAAACAGAAACGTCATACCTGATCCTACCCGTGCAGAGGTCTGTACTGCAACTCTTTTTTCCATCTCCATGGCAGTCATGAACAGTAACAACAAATCTTCCTCCTCCTCAGTCTGTTATTTTCCTACTCCTCCTCCATCAGTTCCTCATTAAATTGAAAATACTTTTTTAATCCCCTGCAGAGAGATTAATTTAATTATTTTAGGATTATCTGGTAAAATCTCTCATCTCATTCACCATGCTGTCACTGTTTTGTTGCTTCTGTGGTGGTACGTGTGCAGGGTTGCCAATTTAGCTTATTACAAACAACTTAGGGCTTGGTTTTTGTGAAGTAATTTTAAAATGTCAGAAGTTGCAGGTTTTTTGTAAGAACTGTGGCTTGTTACAGGGATGAACATATCTACCATCTCTCATTCCTCTGAGTGGAAGGATAGCACTTATTTTACTCCCTGCATCAATCCAACATGATTGTATTGAAACTTAACCAAAGTTTAGGAGTGGGAAGCACCTGCTGGCTCATTACAAAGAGGCATTTAAATCTCAAACACTGGCCTGTATCTGCTGTACACACACTATACATCCTTGGTTCTAATGATGTGTTGCCCTGACACATCTTAATTTTTGCAGTAGTGTTTGAAACTGCACTGATTCTTACTGATCCACATTCTTTTCATGGTGTATATAAGCACATGATTTCTCCACACGAGTGTTTTCAGAATTCATACAAGTGTTTATTATTGTCTTGCATGATCTAGCAACTCCATATCTGAGCTGCACTTGGGTGCACTTAGTGGGAGGAGCCTGTTAGAACTTCCAGGAGTTCTGCACTTGAGTTTGTCCCAAAGTATGAATTGTCTTGTCCAGAAAAAAAACTTTGTTTCTTGCTCTTGGTCCCTCAAGAACAACAACAAATTTTTCTTGTGGGGTATGTAAAATCCTTAAGCGGTTGCAGTCATCTGCAGGTGCGGCGAGCCTGTCAGCACAAACCCACAAGTCTCAGGTCATGTGACTGCAGGTCCCTGTGAACTGCTGCTAGGTGCTGTCGCAGCGTTTGTTTTGAATGTCACTAATCTGGTCCAGTCATTCATTTTGGAAGGATCCTGAATGATCTGAAGCTGAAGGCACTCAACTTAAAAACCCTGCTGTTGAAGGAAATTGAACCTGATTAGTTAGAGGTGCCATCAAATGAGAGCAAATATTCAGGATGCTTTAATTCAATTCAATTTTATTTATATAGCGCCAATTCACAACAAAAGTCGCCTCGAGGTGCTTCACATTGTAGGGTAAAGATAAAACAGTGTTACAAGGAAAGTCCCAACAATTCAATGATCCCACCGTTGCCAAGCACTTGGCAACGGTGGGAAGGAAAACTCCATTTTAACAGGAAGAAACCTCTGGCACAAACACGCTCAGGGAGAGGCAGCCATCTGCCTCGACTGGTTGGGGGTGAGGGAACAGAGAAGACAGAAAGGAGAGCAGAGAGAGACACATGCTATG
>JAOWBL010002241.1:0-13983 GCA_028564865.1 Zenarchopterus dispar
ATTTTGTTGTCAGCACATTCAACTATGGAAAGAAAAAGGTATTTAATAAAAATATTTCATTAATTCAGATCTACCACATGTTACTTTAGTGTTCCCTTTATTTTTTTGAGCAGTGTATATAATCTATATAATTTATATAATTATCCTATGTAATATATAATTATATTGATTATATCAATATATAATCAGTATAATTAATATAACAATATTAATACACACACACACACACACACACACACATATAGACTGATATTTCTGTTTCATGGTTGTTTCTTTATGTGTAGTTTCAATATCAGAGCTTTATTTTACTTGCAACTATTGACACTTGTCAGTAGTTCTAATTCATTTTAATGTGAGAAATTGTGCTTATTTTACACATATTTGAAACATTTTTTGGTTATAAAGGTCTGTGCTCTGACTCCTTCCTCCACTGTTAATCTATAGCCCCTGGTCATTTGAACCCGTTCACGTCATCTGGTTGTGCGCGGATCCTCTGTTCTGGTCGTCAGGGCATTGGGGTGTTCACAGATCACTTAGTTCCTGTGCAGGTCAACAAAGAACACAGTCGCTGGTTCTTGGTAACCAGTGAGCTCTCACGGACACAGATAGATAGGTGGCCCCTTGGCTGGTGGCTGGATGTGCTGATCTGAGCTGGACTGTAGTCCTTACAGAACTTAGGGATAGAGATTTTTCTTTGGCTGGAGACGGTCAGAGAGAGCAAGGATGGTAGAGCCACTGCTATTTATTGACTAGTGGAGCTACTGCGTGTCACCAGGGACCCCTGCTGGGTTTTAGGGTCCATGTCCAATGGGTGGGCAGTGATGTCATTTTCACACCTATCTGTGAATAATAAACAACGCAAAGCCTACTGGGGTTTTGGGTCATTGTGATGATGTCTTTGCCCTCTACCATATGGTCAGGCTTTGCTGTTGATGTTGGATCTTCTTTGTCTCACATTATTAATATTATGAGGTAGCAGGCTTATTGGGTCAACCAATGAGCCAGTGGGGCTTCTGATATTTCTAGTAGTGGACCACTCATGTTCAAGCATCCAGCTACCCCACACATGTAAAAACTCCTGAAGATTAGCAGAAATACATAGCTGACTACTATGAGAGAGAGGGTATCAGGTTGAACCCTTAGAAAATACACATGAATAAAGCAGTCAGGAACTATAATAAAGTACTCTTGAATTCTCTAAGGTTACAGAGGTGGGCTTGGGCATTGAGGACCCAGGTTCAATCCTCCAGGTAACAGAGTTGAGCCACTGTGGACCCCTGAGCAAGTCCCTTAACCCCTGCAGCTGCAGCAGCCCACTGCTCCTAGTGTAACTAGTGATGGGTTTGAAGCAGAGGACAAATTTCAGCATGTTTCGTGAGATATATACTGACAAAGATGATTATTATTTAGTATGAGGACGAACATGCCATCCTGTGAGCTCATTACAGATTCAGTTCTCAGAGCTCATATAATTTCAGGCAGCTTGTTTCATCTCAGACAACTTTGCCATGGACCAGTGGCGATACGCCGATGGCAGACTACCCAGGGTGTGATATGTGTGTTTATGGGGCTACGACAACCACCGATGCCATGCTCATGCTTTATGAACCTCTGGACAAACTGCAGGAGAGGGTGGTGTCTTCTGACAGACTCTGGGATCTTCACATCGCATTGGGGTGATGGGCCCCAGTTCTTGGGGCATATCTCTGGGATTTGACAGATGAGTTACATGACTCAAATGGGGGGATTATATCAGTTTGTTTCAAGTGGGCCAAAATGCTATGCTGACTGCACAGACTATGGTAAAGCTATTTTGAAGTGCAAAGGTGTTATTCTCAACCCTATTAAGATCCATCACCCACCAATCACTGAAGGGGTTAATGCAGGTGAATGTTTCCAACCAGCACACAGACATGCATGCGCAGGTTGTGTCTGACGCCAAACAAATAAGAGGTTTCATTTGAAGAATGAAATACTTGTTAAAGTCAAGGTGGTGCACAGCAAACGCAGGGTTCTTGCTGATTACAACAGCAAGAACCCATCCATAACTGTATGGATGTTAAATCAAAACAAGAGTTGGATGGCAGAGTTCAGCATTCTTTCAGGATGGTTGTTTCTGGACCACCAAGTTGTGGGAAGACCGTCTTTGTCAAGAACGTCATTGAGAACATATTGAAAATTTTCACATTCTAAACAAGATTGTGTACATTTTTACTCCAGCTGGCAGCCTTTATGTCATCAACTTCTCCAGACGAGACATCCATTTTGCCAGTGTGACAATGCTCCACTCCCCCTTATAAGATAAATCTGCTCATCACGTAGACATTTAAAAATCAAAGACATTTAAAAATCAAATCTGATCACACTGGAAAGGGGAGGGGAAGTGTGCAGGATTGAGGCCAACAAGCAGGGGAGGGCAGTCAAAGCAAGAAAGACTGGTTCCTAAGCTAATTTAAAAAAATAACAATAATAAATGGCAATTTAACCAAATGGTAATGTGCAGAGGAAGGAGCAGCTTTTACATACCAGACCCTCTCTGAATTACCCCACCCAAACCGGAGAGCTCTTTCTGGCCCGGCAGCGACAGGAGGCTCAACTTGCCAGTGATTTTTGGTGTGCAAACAGGATGAATTAATATATTTCCGGTACAGGAATCCTGACAATGAGCACCATAGCTACCCTCTCTGTGGTGCCATAATCTGAGGAGGAGAAATTAATACCACACCCCAGCATACGCAGAAGACTCCACCAAGTAGTTGTTTCAGAATTCACAAATAAGCTGGGTTAAACAAACAGCCATCTAGAGCTCTTGTGCAATGAGAAAATACTTACTGCAGTCAGTTAACTTATACACACTGCTAACAAAACAAGCAACAGACCATGCTGCAATTGTAACCATGTCAGATGGCGTGGAGACGCAGGTGAAAGAGCCTCTTTTATACACATGCACCTCTGCGGGCAATTTATCGGATGCAATGCAAGTGTGCTCAGTCACCGCAGTCAGGCTCAATTCGTCCTGCTACACAAAGAATGATTTGGTTCATGACCTTTTGAGATGTATTTCACAGCACATCAGAGTGTGTGGTCTTTGTTTTTAAAAATCTTAAATGTGTCGTCATCCAACAGCCATGTATGCGGTGCTGTGGCAGAATATAAACAGAGTGACTTAAAGACAAACTTTCATCCCCGATCAAGCACCACAGACATGAAGAATTCAATGTACTAATCAAACTTTAAAGTGGATCAAAAAGTTTGACATTGTCCTATAGCAACCAGATTGGATATTGTTTATTGTCTCATAGACTTTGGGAAGTAATGAAGTATTTTTGAAAAGCTTTGAATTGCATAATGTGTGGATTAAATCCACTTCAAACATTGATTACTATATTTTTCCAATTAATCTTTTATATGAAAATGTGAGATGCATTTGAATATTTAATGTTCTTCATTAAAAAATGCAAATCAGGTAAAGAAAATAAATCAGTCTGCCAAAGAAACAAAATACCTGGAAATTCACAAGCTACACTGTTAGTTAAAACATTATCACAGGCTTCCACTCAAGGAAGGGAGGAAGCAAGGAGACAGGAAGGAATCTGTTGTTTCCTCTTTTGCTTCTTTGCTTCCTCATTTCCTTGTCTGTGTCCTTGCATCCTCATTTTTCTGGTTTCTTTTATCCCTTGTTACTTCATCCCCTTTATGCCTCATGTTCTTGTCTCCTTGATCCATCATTTCCTTGGCTCCTCAATCCCTCCTTTCCATGGCTCCCTGCCTTCAGATCTCATCCCTCTTTTAAATTGAACATATTTGCTTTATTTGGACTGAATGAAGTTGTATTAAATTGACCCACATGAAAATACTTTGCTTTCTTTGTAAAATAACTTAAACTTTTGTTCAAACTAGATTCCCTGAAGGGAAATTAATTAAGGAGTTATAAAAGCTACTATTATGTTATACAAATAAACCACCATTACTGACTTGTACTAAAGTGAATCAAACTGAATTATTCTGAATCCAAGCCTTCCTTTGTCAGGTTTTTACATATAATACCCTAATGTAGGATTTGTGGCTAATTAAATCTCCCCATCAGTCCAGGTTGTCTAATGGGTCTAATCGGTCATGTAGACACAACCTGAAGCCCTGTCCAATCTGATCTGTAATGACATCATTCATTTATTATCTACACCCTGTTCTTCATATTCAGGGTCAGACTGATCTGCTGGAGCCCCTTCAGATGCACCTAGGTTTTGTTCTTCCTGACAGAAAAGCTGCATGAGTCAAAAACAAATAAATAAACACACACAAGAAAAAAAAATTAAAGCATACATATGACAGAGTCTTACATTTTGAGACATGTCACTAGAAGAGCCAATTAATGATATTTGGTGATCCAGTTGGAGTATGCTGTTAGCAAAGGTGAAATAAATAAAATGATTCTCCACACTGAATGTTCGCATATCAGGCTCTGGAGTCAACACAGACAAAGCACAAAGAAAAAAAAAACATATAAGCATGCAAACACACATCCTAAAGACAGTTAGGCACTAATAAATATCCCTTTGTTTTCCTATGTTCCTTCTTAAGCAGAAAGTTGTTTTAAATGTATTGTCTTATTTTAAGCCCACATCTTTTCTGGTCTCACTAAAGCTTCTTAGATGTCATTTCCATTCTGTAATCTGAACCTTAAAATGTGTGTTATTCTACAGATTGGAGCCTCCTTGATGTCCAGTAATGTTGGCAGCGGTTTGTTCATTGGTCTAGCAGGAACAGGAGCCGCTGGAGGCATCGCTGTGGGAGGATTTGAATGGAATGTAAGAAATTAGTCCATATACTAATTTTACTTTTTTTAAAAGTAAATTTGCACAAAATGGCAAATAGCTGATGCAATCTTGTCACAATGTTAATTTTTTGTGTACCTGCTGTTTATCCTAACAAGAATGTTGGACTTTGCTGAACCAGTCTAAATATTTTGTGGTTTGGAAAAGAGTTTATGACCATTTCTTTGTGGCCTCCTACTCAGGAGTGATGATGGGTATTCCTCTACCCTGAATTTGCTCCTCCACACAGAGATCTAACCAAGTTGAATGACCCAGGACACGCTAGAGGGATTGTGTCTCTCAGTTGCCTTGGGAATGTTTGTGTCTCTTCTCCAGAGTTAGCGGAGGTGGTTGTGGAGTGGGAGGTCTGGAGATCATTGAAACTAAATTAGGGAAATAGTTGTCCCATGCATTTGTTTTATGTGTTATGTTAACTTTTTATCTACTTTGTGTTGGATTCAGTTTCTTTATTAAAACTAATGTTAAAAAAAACTGTTGTCACTGTTTTTATGTAGGCAGCATGGGTTCTGGTGGCTCTGGGTTGGATTTTTATCCCGGTCTACATCTCTGCGGGTGTGGTGACCATGCCTGAATATCTGGCCAAGCGATTCGGAGGCCGACGAATACGCATATACATTTCTGTTCTTTCACTGATTCTCTACATCTTCACAAAAATATCAGTAAGACAGTTCACATGCAACTTCACATCTACTCATGGAGAAGATGAAGTGTCAAAACTGATACATGATTTCTGCCTGCGTGTCTTTTCTAGACTGATATCTTTTCGGGGGCATTATTCATCCAGGTGTCATTTGGCTGGAATCTTTACCTGTCCACAGGGATACTGCTGCTGGTTACTGCTGCTTACACTGTTACAGGTACACACACTCTCACCTAATTGTCCTACACTGTTGTTTTTTTTAAAAAAACAAACAAACAAACATGAACCTTAATATTAATTGGCAAAATGTAAATGTCTGGCCAAATGTGGCCAGACATTTGGCTGGATTTAGTCAATTTAATCCAGCCATTGGCCTCCAGGGATTTTCCAGTGCCAGTCTTTCTATCTACCGCAGGAGTTTCCCACCATCTTGCTGGTTGCAGTCTACATTCCTCCCAGCTGCAACAACGACAGAGACAAGGCACTGAGTGAATTGTATAGCGCCATCAGTGATCAACAGACAGCCTATCCAAAGGGACTTCTCATCGTGGTTGGTGATTTCAACCATGCAAAACTCAAAACAGTGTTTCTTTAGTTAAATCAACACATTGATTTTCCAACACAGGGAAACAACACACTGGTCTTGGTCTACACAACACTGAAGGAGCATACTAGGCCTCACCCCTCCCCCATCTTGGTGCTTCAGACTGCTTCACTGTGATGCTAATGCCAGCATACAGGCCAAAGGTTAGAGTCACCAGAACAGTTCAGAAGCAAGTACAGGTGTGGCCAGAGGGTTCCTTCTCAGCTCTTCAGGACTGCTTTAACGCCACTGACTGGGACTTGTTTAAGCAGGCAGCCACCTATAACCAGCAGATCAACATCCAGGAATATTCAGACATGGTTGCTTGCTACATCAATAAATGCATTGATGATTCTATGGACACAAGGACCATTACAGTAGGGCCAATCAGAAACCATGACTGACAGGGGAAGTCCACGCTGCTTTTAGAGCAGGAGATGAGGATGACCTGAGAACAGCAAGAGCCAAAATGTCCCGCGACATCAGACCAGCAAAAAGGCAGTACAGCAGCAAGATAACCCACCACTTCACTGACAGCAGAGACACAAGGAGCCTGTGGCAGGGAATAGAAACCACCACTGTTAGAATCCGTATTTCTGTTCTTTTTCCCTTTCTTAGCAGGCTGGGCATGGCAACCTCAATTGGAGCTCCCTCTCACCTGTTCCACACTCACACCTGGTTGTCATTACCTCATCAACTGCAGCCTTATAACCCCGGCTCAGACTTCCACTCCTCGCCAGTTCGTCCTGTCATTTCCTGTGATTTGTATCCTGAAGCCTGTATCCTTCTTTCTGCTCATCCCTGGCTCTCCCGTGATCTTCGTCCTGCTCTCCTCGGTGTCCTTGGTTCACATTGTGCATCCTGTTCTCCTCGGTTTCCTTGGTCCTCCTCATTGTTCCTCCCACCGGCATTTCCTGTATCTTCTGGACTCTCCACTATTCCTGGATTCTCTGTTTGGCTTATTAAAGTCTCATCTTTTTTTCTCATCAGCATTGTGGGTTCTGTTTTGTCAACGTTTTGGCTTAACGGAACGAACTGGCCAGTAAAATGAACCCCACGGATCCAGTTCACCAGGATCTGGGTAGCCAGCGTGCACTTTTGTTCTTCCATGAACAAGTGCTTTCGGGTTTGGCAGCTAGCGAACAAATTATAATGGCTGCCATGTCCCAGCTCAATTGACAGATAGCTGAGTTCGCTACTACTCTGCAGAAGAGGGCGGCTACCCAGGCTCCGGTTGCAGTGCCAACCACAGATAGTGTAAGCAACCCAAGATCTATTAAAGATTGGACAAGCGACTCCACGAGAGACCTCAAGAGAAGTCTGCTCATCTTCCTGGGACTAACATCTTGCTTCAACCGAGACCCCCTCATCAGCCCCCCGACTGGTGTTGCTACCCAGTCAGGTACCCTCGAATATCCACCAACTCAACCTGCGAAGGAGGAACCCATTCAGCTGGGCTGGACCAACTTCTCCGCCGAGGAGCGTCCCACAGGATTTAAGCTGGTGGCTGCCTGAACTGCAGTAAGCCCGGTCACTTCTTCACCTCTTGTCTTTTGCGGCCTAATGAGGGAGGTTTGTCAGGAAGGATGGGGGCACTGGCAAGCCCTCATTTTCCCCACCTCAACTTCTCTGCAAGTTCCTGTCTCTGTTCCCGAGGCAGTCCCAGCCAGACTCCACCATGTCTCTGTTCTCTTACTTTTAAAAAAGGAAAAACTTTCTAAAATTTAAAAAGTTCTAATTAATTTTTTTTTTAAAAGCCTTACTGCTGACCGCACCTTTTACACTTTCACCCTGGTACAATCCCTATTTTTAAAAACACTAAATGCATTAAAGTATTTCCTGTCACACTGATATTGTTGCTGCCTTTGGTGCAGGAGAACTATGTTCTGGGTCAGCGCGAGGCTCAAGTCAATATACCTTATCTACAAACCATGACCAAGAGACAGTAATGCCATGCAGGCTTGGAGGTCCTGGTTTTAACAGAGTCTGCGTCAGGTTATGGGCAACCAGTGGGCACTAATGAGAAATGGCCAACAGAAGACATACAAAGACTAAAAGAAAATTAGACTGCTTGAATGGCACTTTTGTATGCAGCTCCAGTGAGTGAGGTTGGGTTTCAAAGTATCTCACATCCTCAGCATTTAACCTCTAAGTTACCCAAGAAACACCTGGTGTCTCAAGGCTCCAATATCCCAAAGCAGAACTTGATATCACAGGTAGAACTTAATTGGGTACAATAAAGATGCTATAACAGGTCAGGGAGACTTATCATCCCCACCTTTGGAGAATGGGCACCATGCCCCATTAATGTCCTGATGGTTTGAACACAAGGCCAACTTACTGAAGAAGCAAAATTATAGGTAAGCCGCAGAAGGGGCAGGGCTCCTTACCAAGATTAAGAGATAAAGTACCCTCTGAAAGTCTGCTAGATGATGTGAATATGGTGTACAGCAGCGCAGCAGGGATTCTAGAGTTGTTTGGGGAAAAGATTAACAGCACAGGTAAGAAATAGAGTCCATAGCAGAGAAGGGTAGAAGCCAAAATTAAGGCTGGGCACAGAGGGAGGTAAAAGAGTTGTAACAAAGAAACAGCAGCCTAAGAAATACAATAAACTCTCAGTGTCTGAAACACTATCTGCCAAACAAAAACTCACAGCCTTGGCCACCCAACTGAGAAGACCCACAGCCTTGGCCACCCAACTGAGAAGATATACAATAGAAGCAGAAGCCAGGAGAATAAATGGGATGTTCTTCACAGTACAAACAGACTAGCTGCTAACAGACATTAATTGTTAACCTAAGGTTGCACCATGCTCATCATGAAGGACACCAGAGGTGCCAAGCACCAGCTCCTGCTTGACAGGGCAGTCACCTAAACGGTAAGATGCAGCAAACAAATCTGTGCACTGCCTGGATCTACTACAAGAATGCCTACAACTCAATGCTGCACGTGTGGATACTGGAATGCTTTGAACAATATCAACACGACACTAAGAGTCTTCATCAAGAACTTGATAGGATCATGGAAGACTACTCTGGAGGCCAATACAACCAATTGCACAAGTCACCATCAAGTGTGGCACATACCAAGGAGATGTTCTGTCTTCACTATTGTTCTACATAAGCCTGAATTTTCTCAGGCAGATCATCACAAACAGTGTCTATGGATACCAGTTAAAGTGGAGCAATGAACAGTCACCTCCTCTACATTGATGACATCAAGCTGTATGCCAAGACTGAAGAAGGCATGAACTCACCAATCCACAACTACATCTATAAATACCTTGGGATCCCACATGTAAATGACATTTATGACAAGGCTGCCAGTAGCCTGGCCACAGAATAAGATGGAAGTCACTGATGTCAAGACAAAGATGCTCCTTTTGGTACACAGAAGATTTCACCCCATTCAATAAGAGTCCAAGCCTCCAAATCTAGCAAGTGAGAGAGGGGATAGTGGCGGAGAAGAGCATGAGGTAGAAAAATCAAAGAGACCCAGAGGCACTAGAATTTCCCTGCATGTCAACCCCCTGGGCAGGTAAGTGCCAAGTGGCCGCAGAACCCTAAACCCTAACCATGTATGGTGGTGTAGATGTGATGTTAGGCTGTTTTTCTAATTCCCCAATCATAAAATGGTGTAAAGCCCAGACCAAGTGAATAGAACAGGTGATGCCTTAATGCATCTGAAGTCAAGATTTGATGGAATCATTTATTAAATTCCTCAGCTGGGCTGTGCTTAATGGATTGCTACTTCTTGAATCTTGTTTGTACTGGAATTAATTGGATTAACTGAATCATAATTAACTGGGTTAATGTGGAACATAATTGGACTGAATTTGATCATCCTTAACTGGACTGTATTGAACTAGTTTTATTGTATACTGTGTCGAGAGATTAGTTTTTGTCATGAAGTGGTGCTAATGAATTAAATTAAATGCATTTTAAAACTACATTTTCCGTCAGAATAATTATTTTTTTCCAGTCATGTGAACAGACTGTGTAGTTTGATTCAAAATCCATGTTATATGTTTTATGTTTGTATTTTAAGAAATGTACTGTTTCTTAAAATATAACCATTAACAGTTCTGTGCTTTGTATTCCACTTCTTTTGTTGTAACTAGTCTGGTTGCTTTGTTTCTATGATTTGTTGTTTGTCTGTCAAATGGTCTTGAGGCAGTTTCTTCTGCCTCCGCTGGTACTGCATCCTGGAAATAAAAGTTAAATCCATAACAATAATTATCCTCTGTGTGGCTCATAATTGCCCAAATAAGCAACACAGTGTACATATTAGTAAATGACACAATAATTATGCTTGTAGGTGGTTTGGCAGCAGTCATATACACTGATGCACTCCAAACTTTGATCATGGTTGGAGGTGCCTTCACACTCATGTTCATAGGTAGGATGTGAACATTTTATCTTTGTCCCCAACACACAATTTAACTTTAATTTGACATAAAATACTGATCTATTTTTAAATATTTTTTAGCGTTCTCCAAAGTTGGCTGGTATGAGGGTCTTGTGGATCGCTATATGTCAAGTGTTCCCTCTGTGACAGTGGTCAACACCACCTGCCACCTTCCTCGTCGTGATGCATTCCACATGTTCAGAGATGCTGTGACAGGTGATCTGCCTTGGCCAGGTCTTCTGTTTGGACTCACTGTGCTGGCTACGTGGGTATGGTGCACAGATCAGGTAACTATAGCAACACTAAAATGTGAGTAGAGTTGTAAAACTGGACAACAATTACCTGGATCACTTGTGGGTCATGCTCTGGGTCTCTGGAAAGCTCCTTGAGACAATTTGTATTGTAATAGATTCTATATAATTAAATTAGTATTGAATTAACATTTCTGTTGTTGATCTTAGTACTGGAAACAACCCTTCATCATGAAAGGTGAAAGTTGTGCCCTCTTTCAGCTTGTTGGCATTGGGCTTTCCAGCAACCCTGTTACACACCAAAACGACTGCTTTTAGTTGGTGGCAGCCCGTTTTTACACAAAAGTAGAGACAAAAGATAATAAACAAGAAGCAAGACTTTACAAAACAGAAAACACAACATTTTAAATATCCCAAAAGTAGGAATGTAAAATATTGGTCATCAACCATGCAGAAGCACTTAATTACCAGCTGGTGTAAATTATGAATAAGTTATAGTTACATTCTCGAGTTTGTGCACCCATGAGAATAAAAATCTAAAATGCAGTGATGGAAAGATATGTTATAAGAGTAATCAGTTCTGGTCTTCAACTATTCATTTAATTTTGTGTAAATAAGGTTTTCTTGTGTTGTTTTTCGCCTTCTCCTTTTATTTGTTGCTTGTTGGTAAACAGTGAAAATCTGAAAAAGCTGAAAGGACTGAGACCATCAGACCAGAAGTAACAACTGCAGACTCCTAGGACCCTCGTAGTAATAAAATAAATAAGTAATAAAATGTTCTCTGTGTAGAAGGTGCAAGTGAGGAACTGTGGTAGGTTTCATATTGAAGTCTGAACTGAGATGGGGGGAAAAAGACATTTAAGTATGCTACTCTCTACACTTGGAATTGCTTCCAAACTCAAAGAACCTCAAGGATCTGGCGCATTACATGATTTCAAACATAATTGTAATATTTTACATGCATCCACTCCTAATGTAGATGTTGAGACTGATCATTGTCAGCCATAACAACAATGACCTTTAACATTGTTGGTGTTTTGTTGCTTTTTCCATATTTTATAGACAAAAAAACACTCTTGAAAAAGATTTTAATCCTCAAGACTTTCTTTTACTGGTTAAGTAAAGATTAATAAAAAAGTAAAAACATTATCCAGTAATTTCATACAATACAACACAGAACTACTGTTGTTTGACATAAAATAAAAATCATTCTGGTGATTCAGATGAACATCATAATGATTATTGATGATTTTGTATGTCTGTATGTTCAGGTGATCGTTCAGAGGTCTCTCTCAGCCAAATCTTTGTCTCACGCTAAAGGAGGAAGTGTTCTGGGAGCCTACCTCAAAGTGCTACCCATGTTCTTTATCGTGATGCCGGGCATGATAAGTCGAGCACTTTTCCCAGGTACATCAGTCAATTTATCTGCATGGAAATATCAAGTCAAATGTCTCTTCACACAGAATTTTCAGATTTCACTTTTTTTTTTTTGAAGTCTGTCTGTGCAGTGTAGTTGAGCCAACGTAACCAAAGACGTTTAACATTGGAAGTTAGTTAGGCCAGTTGCGTCATTACTAGTTTCATGAAGTTTAGATTTTAACCTGATGGTAAACCCAAACGTGAAGTAAGGAAGACACATGACCTCTTTGAACCTCTGGTTTAACCTGCAGCTGAGGTTAGCTCGATCTCAAATGCTCTTGATCTCTTTTTTATTTTTGTTAAGATTAAATCCTTTTTTAACACAAGGAGACTTGTATCTCAGGCTACACTCAAAAATTGTAAATATTTACCCTAGTTTAGGTCCATGGTGGGGCTCCAAATAATGCTCTATAAATGTATGTTGTTCTATTGTTATTTTACTTAATCACCAGAACTATTAGACAAAATACACACACTTACACAAAGAGATAGGGGAAGAACATCCTGAGTGTCTCCTACTGATGTCAGAAGATCACTAGCAGGGACTTTTGCTGAATTACCAGGGCCCAGTCCCAAGAAACTGAAAGAACTGGACAAACTATTTTTTCTAAACAGTGGTAATGAAGCAAATGTTTGGGGCCAGACCAATTGTTTTTTGCTCCCAAAACAGCCGAACCAAAGGCTGAAACACAATGCTCTTCATTTCACAAGTCTGTCTATGTTTCAGTCTTCACATGAGGCCAGTGATTGAGATTGCAAATACAAACGGGAATTAGTTTCCTCTGTAGTAAACTAAACTCTCACCTGGAGAAAAGTGCAGTGATGTGACTGAGTTCTCCACATGGTTATTATGCTCCTTGCACACATCCTTGGGGAAGCGTTTTAGGCATGCCCAACCTGGAAAAAGTAATATGACTTAGTATGAGAGAAATTATGCTAACTGAGGTTTTGTAGGTGTGTTCCAACTCAATCCAGGGTTGTTGATTCTGTTCATTTCCCAATTTTGGATGAACCTTAGGTATCTTTCATAGGTCATAAAAACTACAAAACCCCTTTTTAGAAAAATATGAGTCAAATCAACTTCAGTAATACATCAAATTTAAAACCAAAGTGCTTTACGAAACAAAGATCAAACACAATTTATTGATAATGTTAAATGGTGTTTAATATCATGTGACAACATCCTTAAAAAGAACAACAAAATGATAAAGCTAAGAAAACAAATAAAAATTTAAAATGAATTAAACTGTCAGAATAAAACAGTCAATCTATGCCTAAAGCCAAGGAGAATAAATATGTCCTGAAAAAGTTCTAATGTTAGAGCAGATCATATGTTTAATGGAAATCTGCTCTACAATTTAGGTAATGCAACCTCAAAAGCTTGCTTGCCTCTTGTTTTGAGGTGTACACATCTGGGCACCTCTAAAAGCAGCCAATCAGATGACTGACGCTCTGACTGGAAAATGAACATTAAGTAGCTCAGTCAAATATGAAGGTGCCAGCCCATTCATGGCTTTAGAAGCCAGTAATACATTTTAAAATCAGTCCTAAATTGATCAGGAATGTCGTGTTCCTCACATGTACATCTGCGCTGCCCTTTTCCTTCCTGCAGGTAGAGCAACCTAGAACGCCAGACTCCACACCTGCAGCTCCTTAACCACAAATAGACAGACTTCTTAAACCACTCCTCTCCTACACCCACTGTGGGATTGTACTCGCCAGCTATCCTCTCATATTTCCCAGAGACTGTGTACCTCGTTACATTCCGAGTATAAGATAAGATAAGATAGTACTTTATTGATCCCACAAGGGGGAAATTTGTGTGTTACCACAGCTCAGCACAAAAAT
>JAOWBL010002242.1:0-13983 GCA_028564865.1 Zenarchopterus dispar
CTTTTGGTCCATCCAGCAGATGGAGCTGTTTTTTTTTTTTTTTTTTTTTTTTTACACAATGATGCTCTGTTTCAGACAACAGCACTCCACTGATATGTAGTTGGGAGGCATGGGAAATTTGTGCTCTGTGAAAGAAACTGAGCACATTTGTCAAAGCGACATCTCTACCACTTTCAGCAGCAAAGTAAAGTTCATTGCTACATTTCTCTTTCAAAAAATAAAAATGCATCATATAATCATTAGCCAATTATTTACAGGAAAGAAAATAAAGAGAGTAAACCACTCTAATCTCAATCATTTTCTTTTGTCTTTCAGCAACTGAGATTTTAAATAATCCGATAAAAGATGTCATGTGGGAACATTTTACTAGCATTATCAGTTTCTGCTGTAAAAGCGTAGAAACATGGTGGTTATTAGCAAAAAAATTGTGTGTGAGGTGTGCACTTTCTTAGTTTACTTGAGGTCGACTATAGTCTAGTTCCATTATTGGGGGTCTGGGGTAAAACCTGCGGGCTTTAATTGTAACAGGGCCGAACCCCTCCTCATTTCAGCTTTTGCGGCTCTATTTGCAATGATGGTCTGGGTAGGATCCACTGATTTGGCAAATTAGCACTCCATACCACCTGGGAGCTGTAGCATACCATTTTTGCTATTTACCTGTTGCCAATAAATAAAAGAAGAAGAAGGTGGGCAAATGCAAGAACTAAAAGGAAGAAAAGCAAACTGGAACAACAAGATCAGTATTGAAGAAGATGAGATGGTTACTGTGTTTTTGTTTGCATAAACTGCTTTAGTGGGGATGAATGAGAAGAAACCACTCTTAGTCTAAGAGGACACTGAGATTGCTGAACAATGTCCCCTCTGTAATGCTTTCTAATTTATCAAGGTGCATCCAGGTGCAATTTATTTATGTCACCAAAGTAAACATCTTGAGGATATTACAGACTGTTGTATACAGTATACTCAATCAGCACGAAGTCAACACCACCCACTCAGCCAGCAGTTTATTTATTTACTGGGCGGTGCTACCTAACCTACAGCTCCTTAGAGGTTTAAGAAAATTCTCCTTGTGTGATTGTTCCTGATAATGGAGATGTACCAATGATCAAGACCATGTAAAACTACCCCAGATTCCTGTTAATGAAAACTTGCCTTATGTATTTTGCCATTGTATATGTCTGTTTGTCTTATTTGCTGCATTTTATATGATCTTGATAAAATGCTTGGCGTTGCCATTAAATTGCCAAAAGAAACTCCTGCCATTTTTAGCTCAGTGGTCACTTATACTCATGGAGCCTAAGTATATTTTATGACACTGTCTCACATTTATCCCTGTTCAGTATCTTGCCTTGTCACTCTCTTGCTTTCTCTTCTGTCATTACTCTCTTGAATTTCTTAGTCACCTGTGCTACAAATCCACTTCAGCTCTGTGAGCTAGCTCCCTCATAGTTACTTTGGGTGGGTTTTAGCAGTATTAGGGAAGGAATAGCTAGAAATAGTCAAATATACCTTCTGATGAGATTGAAATTGATATTTCAGCATAGAAAAAAAAGCTTTTGGTATTGTTAAATTGAAGGTGAGGGAGTCAATAAAGATATTTGACTCTTTTTTTTTTGGAGTTGTCAAGATCCTTCAGTATATTCAGTATAAGTCAAGTATTTATATACTCATGTGTGTATATGTTTATTTATTTGAATCTTGCTTATCTGTTGTAAAAAAAAATGTGTTGTAGGACAGATTATGAGCAAATTTTTCAGTTCTGAGTGAGATTTATGTCTTGAATCTGTGGAGCATTACAGTCTGTGGAAGAGCAGACCACTCCAGACTAAGAACAGGACACACCTTTGGTGATCTCAACCACAGCTTTCAGAAGACTGGTTTTAAAGCCCAGTTGCATGAGGTCCAATTGTTACCTTCTTGGCAGGAACTGACACTTCCCAACCAGGCAGACTGGCATATTCTTACAATACTTTTCATTTGTACTTGGAAGTCAACATTTCTAATTTCCAAATTGAACATTACAATTGAAACACCCCCAAAAGTTGGAATTCCAACTCTGAAGATTGGAGAAACCTCAAATATATTCTCCTTTCAGGATCCAGCGTGACTGCTACTCATATGAACAAATTAAACATTGAGCTAATTTTATTGTTTACAACAGTTTTGTTTTATTCAGATGAAGTCAGAATTACAAATACTCTTCCCTTTTTAGTACCCTGATGCACTAAATGTCGATAAATATTGGACATGCAGGGATAATTTTATCTGAATTTTATAATTTAACAATGATAGCCTCCTTATATACATGTCTGTTTACCATTTTTTAAATCTAAATAATTCACTGTATTGCACAATATTTGGAAAAAAAATGAATAATGTTTCTCACACTGTTGCAATCAAATTGAACAAACTGAATTTAAGGGGATAATTCAGAAAATCATATCGGTAAGACAAGACAATTATGTGCATATAAAACAATCTTTTTATTTATTTTATTTATTTATTTATATTTTTAAAGCGTGTTATTGGTGCCACAATGAGCGCTCTCCTCCCCCTCCCCTTCCGCCTCTAATTGGTCCGCTCTGACGGGATTACCCGAGTTTCCTCAATTGAGCGCCGCGAAGTCAAACGCGTGGACATTCACAGGAGGAAAGAGGACGAAAACTCAATAACAGTGACTTTTCAGCGACGGTATCTGCATATCTGGTGGCTCAGATGCTGGTGTTTGACACCGGCCGACAAGTTTGCAGTTAGATCGCGGGATTAAATGGTCATCACCGCTGAATTTGCGCTTCTTGGAGCCTCCAACTCTCATGTGGTTTCTTAACGCGTCCGAAATTCAGTGAAGCTTCAGTGTAGAGCCTCCTTAGGAACAATGACTCGGATTTTCTGGGATGCATTTTTTCTAATAAGCGGTGAGTGTGGGATTTTTTGCAGGGGACTTTTGGAGCATTTGTGGCCAAGTGTCAGCCAAACTCGTCAGATCGTGCAGGTGATCTAGAAAATAATTTTCAGATGAGTAAAGTTTAATGGAATATTTACAGTCGTTGATTGTTACTTTAAGGATCGTTATGGATTGATATTTTATTGTTTTTTTAAACACCCCTTTGAAATATTTCCAAATAATTTAGCTTTAATGAGTGAATGGCTTATGATTAGGATTTTTAATGAGGTTCATGTCACCATAGATGTCTTTTTCTTTTCCTGCACGTTTCAGTGAGTGGTCTTCAGCTTCCGCTCGTCCTCACAGGGCCTGCTGTATTTATAGTGCTTTAGTCTTATCCTTTTAGTGAATGCTTGAACCTGTTAACCATTGTTTGCTCAAGAAGCATCTCTATGGTGCTGATGAGCAAATCACATGGGCAAAGAGTGATAGAAGTGACCCTCAGGTAGTTTACAACAATGACAGGGCATGGCTTTTGTTGGAAGAAACGTTACATCACAATAATGCAAATATGCTTGTATATTTCTGTAGGCACTTTTATTTTATCTGTGATCCTCAGTGGTAAGTTTGCAAGTTTGGTATTTTTATTATCAGGCTACATCTCTGTGAGGATTTAATGCTGACATTTCTTTCTCTGGAAGACTGGATCCTTGGTTAACACCAGTTTATTATCCCCTCTGCAGGTTCTCTCTTTACTTTTGGAGCAGGGCCGAGTAGTTCAGCAGTTATTGAAGCAAACATTTCCGTCGATACCAACTCCACTGCTGCTCCAAACGCCTCCACCAGCAGCTCTGGGACAGCCAGTGTCAGAAGCACAGCTACAACCGACATCCCTGCTGTTAAAAGTAAGTTATGTAATGGACAGATACAAGGTGAATTGTTTCATGTCTCCTTTAAATTTCATATTCTCTTTAACTATGTTGGTATTTCCAGTTGCTTGCAGATCTACTTTTCTCATTAGGTCTGTACCATATGTCTCCAGGTTCTGTTGTTTCATTTGGACCAGGAGAGACAAATACAACAATTATAGATGTCGCCATTTCCATCAACGCCACTTCTGCAGCTACTCCCGACTCTTCAGCAAACAGTGCCTCAACCATAAGCAGTGGAAGCGATGCGACCAAAAGACTCATTTCCACTACAACCAACCATCCAATGAAAAGTATGTTTCAGTGGAGCCTTGTCATGTGAAAATGCTGGGGGTAGTTGGAGGTCATTGTCAAGCTCTTTTTAGGAAAACAATTCAGTGTGGTTTCCATGAAATGAGGCATTTTTATCCTCATTGGGTACCCCCCGATCAGCTCTCGCAGCCAGGCTGCTTCCACAGCAGGGGTTCATGACACTGTTTCCCATTGAGCTGCAGTGTATCAACATTAAGCAGACAGTGTGGCGCGCACTGATAATTGATCCTCTTAGCATGAGCAAGGGCAGCAATTGGAGTAAATCAAAGACGATGAGCGGTATATCCGGCCATTTCGCTAATTCTGCTTCTCCTCCAGTATTGAATTTTTTTTTTTTTTTTTAAAGCACCTTACTTGGCCTAAAGGCTGGTTTTTGTGTCAGTGTTCCTCTCCTTCTACTGCCAAAATCGTGTGGAAAAAGAGAGGGCTTGGTGGGCAGATGCCTCAGGAACAACAGAGGGCTTTCACAGAGTCTGAAAGATGGAGACAATGCATGTAGGCTGCAATCCAAAGGCCCATTTACCGTCGGAATGGAGTGTGTGACGGAGGCTGTAATGCAGCTATCTGTCTGGATGCTCATCCTCCTTCTCACCCTGAATGCCATACTGTGACTCGTCTTTCGGTTTCTTGTTCAACACTGACATTTGTTTGAGTCATTATCTAGGAATTTGTGTGACTACGAGGCTTAAAAAAAAAAAAGTGTCCCCCCTTAGTCTGGGAGTTTATTTAATTATATATAGTAGTTGTACTGTATACACTTTCAGAGTGAAAACAGATTGTCGCTTCAGAGCTGAACTCAAGACTCAACACTGTGGTTGCTGCAGGGATGTGCTCTCCTGAGTCCTAATGTAGGTTGATGGACAGAGGTTTTTGTTCGTAGCATCTCACTGTGAGCCTTTTATTTTTTGCTCTTTAAACTGTAATTGTGCCTTCTAGGTACAGTGAGAGATGTAAGCCACCACAAATCCACTTGCAACTGGGAAGAGAGTCCTGCGCTGGTTGGTGGTGTGGGCGTCAGCTTTAGGATTTAGAGCACATTTCTGTTCCAAGTCTCTGAATGGCTTTTGCTATTTTTACACCTATAAAATCCATCTGCGTCACATTCTAAATATAAACACTTAGAGATTTGGTATTTAAAATTTTGATCAGTGTTTTGTAGTGCTTGGGGAGGTAGACAGATTGAACCAACATAGTTGTCTTTTTGACTCCTGACCTTTTATATAGGCACCTGGTTGAACATCTGCACCACAATAAATGTAAATGTTACATGAGCTGACGCTTCACTCATACACTGCCAGTAAATATAAATCTTCTTAACAAATGAATGCAGTTTCTGTTAGGATTCCAGAAATCAAACTAGCAAACTGGCCCGTTGTCCACTAGTTCTTTCCAAATGCGCTGTTGCCCTCTCTTTCAGGAGAGTATGACTCTGATGGTTGTACGCACTTGCTGCACGGTTGTGCTCTCTGAGCCCTAATGGATTTGTTTGCAGTTTCTGAGATTTTTTTCCCTTCTTTTTTTTTTCCTGTATAAGCATCCTAGGTGCAGTCTTTTTGTTTCAGTTGAAATTTAAAGGAGCATTGTGTAATCTGAAGCTAAAAACTAGACTCATACTTCACAAAATGGGGGCTTCGCAAAGTGAGTTGGTCTACTATCCCATAAGAAACGAGAGAACACACGGTTCCTCTTCGTCAGTTTCAGGGCGTCGGTTCAATTTCAAATGTATTGCAAATCAAAACCCAAAATCTGAGAAACAAAACAACGAATTTGAACAAAGTCTCTAACCGAGAGTGTTCTCGGATACTTTTTTTTTCTCAACATCATTTGTGAAACCATCTCAGTTTCTGAGCCATCTTTCTCAGTGGTTCTTTTTCTTCTTGACTTTGCAAGTCTAAAATGTATCAAAACAGTGTTGCATCAATCAGGTGGGACATAGTCAAGAACAATACATTAGGCGTTGAATTGATGCCACAGTAACTTGACTTACTCTGCCATCAAAAATGTCAAAACAATAAGCAGCGGTTTGCTTACCAATCTGAAAGAAACGGTGCAAGTTACACATCAAAGTTAATTTCTTTGCTGTCTGTGAGCTGTCTGCAGTGGGGGAAGGCACTGCTGATATTTACTCTGGTGTGAGCCAAGTTTTTATCTGCTCTCATTTATTTATTTATTGCTTCCAAAAGAGGCTGAACTGGTTGGTTGTGGTGGCGGCAGCAGCAAAGTTCTCATCCTGGGGGCTTCAGCCATCCTTGCTGTTTCTGTTCACCAATCCTAAAAGGGTAACTTTGGGGCAGTACCTACACGACTGGCAAAAAAAGTTCAAGTACCCCCACAAACCATGTGACTTTTTCGTGTCGTCATGTTGTCCTGAGGCTGCTATGTTGTTCGCTACTGCTACACGTGGCAGAAACTGGTATGACGAGACTGAACAGACCGAAGCTAGATTTTTAGCACACTAAACTTGGAAGATGTCTCAGCATTATTTTTCTGACATAACTGCACTTATTTCTTCTCACTCTCTTGCTGGTTCTGAGTTATTTTGGGATATTTTAAACTAGAATCTTACACGTTGCTATTTTAACTGAAAAGAATCAATTCCCCTGATGGGAAATGAATTCAACACTCTTAAGTTTTAACATGCTTTCCCTGTAGACCTGACGCAAATGGCTTTCCTGCGACTGTGTAAAAGCCTCATAGTGATTTCATTTGAAACGGGGAAAGGTATAAGGGGCGGAGGAGCAGGATTGGGAAATGCTGGATAAAAGAAATTGTGTAGCATGTACTGATATGGAGGCCATGAACAGTGTTTGGTTTGGCTGATTTAATGATTTACAGGATAAACATGCCAGATCTTGTAGAAGACCCTGCTTATATAAACTGCCAAAAACACTACATCATGAAACTGTTTCATATGATTCACGTCTGATTACATTAACATCAGCAACATTGTTGATCATCCCAACAGAGTTCGTAGCAGCGGCTGTCCGGTCACATTTCGATGACTGTCCGGACTCCCACCAGCATTTCTGCTTTCATGGCACCTGTCGCTTCCTGATACTGGAGGAGACACCCGCATGTGTGTAAGTCGGTAGATTAGTACTTGTTCAGTACCTCACCTCAAATATTGCATGAAAAGACACTTTTATCTTCTATAGCTGAAAGTACTCTCCAAGAGAGACAAGACCGTAACGACATACAAAACAATAGATTTTACTCGGCTGCTGTGGTCATTTTGGTGCTGTACAAATGTAAAGCTCTTTGGATTAATTTTAAAATGTGTTGTTTAAAAAGGTTGGAACTGTTAAATATGTTAGAAAAATTTAGATCTTAAGATTCCACAAATTTCTTGGGTGACAGATGCTAATATTTTGCTCTGACGCTGGCTTCAGGATGACTGGGTCTTGGACAAGAGAAAACACAGTGTTAAATTACTGAGGGGGGAAAAAAGCTGCTACATCTACAACTCTTACTTCTGTATAATTTTATTTATTTTTACATTAAGAAATAGAAACCTCGTGAACTCTCATTCCTGTCTGTGCTGCAGGTGTCATCCGGGCTTTGTCGGGATGAGGTGTGAGCATGCAGACCTGCTTGCTGTGGTAGCAACAAACCACAGACAGCAGACCGTTGCTACGGTGCTGGTTCTGTGCGTCATTGGATGCGTTCTCATCATGGTTCTGTGTTCTCTCTTACAGTAAGTTAACACCCAGCATTTCTCACAGTTAAGACCAGTTTCGTTTTTATAGCTGCTCAGCCCGTGTTCAGGATGATAAACTCGTTTCCATTTCTTCATCTCTCTTCAGTTTCTGGTGGAGACAAGACTGCCGGAGGCGGAGCCGAGCGCATCACTACGCTGGAGAAAAGCATGGAGCGTCCCACTATCCTTCAGAGAGCAGTATTGAACTTTTATCTCTTCTCTGCATTGTATTCCTGTGTTCATATCAACTAATGGGTGAACATGAGAGCATAGAGATTACCTCAGGGATAAATCTGGATTTACATACGTGTTCAGTTCACACTGCACCCACTGACCATGTTTAGGGAAGGGAAGTTAATCGGGACTGTTGATGGGTAGCTAACTGATAGACGAGTGCTGTCATGACAGGCGTGTTCTTGATGAGAAACTTTTGACTAGCATCTCAGAATGAAAGCTCCCAGATTTTAATTATAAATCTAAATTGTGGTATCATTTTCTCTTACAGTGGTTTGACAAGACATCGTGTTTGAACACAAGTTGCAGAATTGCGTTTTTCTCATCTGTGCGGCCCACACAACCTGGGGATTGCATCCAAAGTGGTACAAGTGACCAGAGGCGAAGCGGTGTTTTCCACAATGTGACTGAAGTAGGGCTTCTTGATTACGGGAGGTGAGATGTTCTATGGTATGCTTTTCCCACTGACTGGGACTTTTGGACTACAACGACCTTGGGAAGCGTGTACTTTCACTCTTTGTTATTCGTGGAAATACATTCAGAACTGCAACAGTCTGAACTGCTGAGAATGAAGATGCTGCCAAATCCTCCATTGGAAGAGCTCCTCGTGCCCTAATTACCGTTCACGGCAGGCCTGGAGGACATGAGAAATCATCTTCGAAGCCACTATCATCATCATCCTGCGTGGATGCTGAAAAACCAACATATTTATTTGAGACTGCGGGACAACAATAATTCATTTACCTAAGTCAGAACACCCCAATTCCTATTTTTGTCTTTTAACGTCTTTGCACATTTTTCCTCAGAACTCTTCAAGCACAAATGACATTTTTTTTAGTAACTGATGGTGAGGGAAACTGATGCTTTAAAAACATTTTAGTGTCTGTTTTTAATGTAGAATTTCACTTCACTGGACAGTAGTAGGAATTGTTAGACTGACCGCATGTTGATTCCCTGAACTTTTTTTTATAAATGTTATTTTCAAGACTGCATCTTAGAGCAGCTCCAGTTTTGATGTGATCTGGAGGAAAAAAAAAAAAGTTGAATGTTGCTGCAGAAGCTGAAGTATTTGTCAGTTTTAATTTTTATTCCTGAGCTATACTTGAAAATTGCGCATCAGAGGTTTTGGATTTGCAAGCTATAACTGTACCAACATATGCACATCCTGGGTGGCCATTTATACTCCTATGCTATGGATTTAAGGGAGCACTTTTCTATAGATTTGCTTGCTATTAATATATTAGAAAGCAATGCAGGTGCTTCATATTGCAATAGACATGTATATTCAGAAAAAAAACACTGTGTATTGCAATATATATTTAAAAATACTATGCACAATGTTATCACTTGAAAAATGCATTAATGTGTGCAAAATGCCAAATGCACTTGTTTCTAACTGCCTGAATGAGCACTGAGGGGAAGAGGCACATCCACTTGAGCATGCGTGCTCTCAAATCACAGCTCATATTTATTTAGCAATTACACAAAACAGATGGTTGGTACGTTATAGCATTCCCTCTGCTCAGAAGTTAAAAACATCTGAAGTGGGAGGAACCTCTGCATGTTTAAATATCTCATTGGTGAAGGATTTTGGCATAATTCCAAACTGACACTGACATACAATGGATGTGATAGTATTAATATGTCAACAGACTCTGAGGAGATGATGCATTTGTCTTTGTTTACAAGAGCTTATATTTGTTTTGTTACAGCACTGATGTGTACATATAAGAAACAAAAATATTCACTCTAAACACCGTCAATGGAAAAGTCATCCAAAACGATTCCACTGTTGGTCTTCTCATATGTCATACCTTCAACTTTCAGATTTGTGTTGTCTCAGCTGGAAAGCCTCAAATACCAGTGTTTGCTTTATAAACAAAAATTAAATATGCAAGTGCTCATCTGTGTTTGTGCTCATTGATTGTAGCTCCCTTTCTCTCAGGTCTACTGTTTGATTTATCACATGACCCTTTTCTCTCTGTTCTGAAAATTTTTTTTTCTTCCAATACACTAATCTCCTACTCCTTTATTTTCCTCTTCCGCTGAATATTTGAAGAGGCAGGAAGGCTGACGTGAAGCCCTGAACCTCAGGCACAACTAGACAAAGGAGTCTTGAGTGCCTTTATAGCTGAAGGAAATGTTTTGGCGCTCTGTTGTGGCAACTCAGACAGACACAGAGAATCTGTAACCACTGCAGTTGAGTCTTGGCACAAGGATTTTCACATACTGCATCCTGCTTGTTTAACTTGACTGCATGTCATTGAGTTGACATGTTCCTCTTCCCCTCTGCTCTTCCCTTTCGCTGTCTGTCGGAGAAGCTTTGTTTTGAAATCCTGTTATGTTCACAATTGGATTTCTGTGGAGCCCTTTTAGACCCGTCTGGCTAAGCTACTAAACCAGATTTGAATTAAGAAGCTATTGAGGATGCGTCCCTAAAGATGCACAATATGCTTTGACAGACTGCGCATACATACAAGGAAACGTATTAGGTTTTTTTTTTTTTTTTGGGTGTTGATCCGAGAAAATTTAGCTGAACTACTGAAACTGATTTGGACAAGTGTCAAACCCCGCTGCCATAAGAGGCTTGAGCCCTCCTCTGAATCGCATTGCCTCTCTTAGCGTTATTTATTTATATATATATATGAATTTTTCTTGTGATCCCCAACTCAGTTTTCCCATTGTCTACTTCTGACCAGATGGTTTAAAAGAAGAGTATTTAAAATGGCATTAGGGTTACGAAATCCTAACCTATTCTGGTTGCTTATCTCTAAAACAAATCATTAGGAAAGATTAAAGCTGAGTAGCTTCTGGTGGAGGGCCAGTTCATCCTGTAAGAAATGCGATTTTACTCAAGTGACTGATACAGAGAACCTAAATGACAGTATTTTTGGTATGTTTCAGAACCCTGTTGACTGCTAGACTCAGAGATTCAGAGATGAACATGAGTTGATAAAGTGTTTTTTTAAACTGAATTTGTTGCACTGGGTTGAATTGCCATTAAGCACGAAGAACCTCTGATCTTTGGTAACGAATACATTTGTTATTCCATGTCAAGATTAATGTATTAGTATTATATTTCATCATGACCTATATATTTAGTATTAAAGTTTTTTTTTTCCAAGTTTGCCATATTTGATTTCTATTTTTTTTTAACATAAAACAAATCTCCATTTCCAGCAAATGTTCACTGTAAATTGTACATTTCAAGACCAAATGTGATTTGATCGGACAAGAAACCAGACTGGATAAGCTTGTTGAATTGACATGAACTAGGCCAATGTGTATATTTTGAATTTTGGAAAGAAAAAGAACAAAGCCACAAAATAAATGAATTTTATATAAACCCAATGAATTTTAATGGAATAGCAGCTGATTTCTGATTTATTTGTTTGCATTTAACTATAAATGTGTGACTAACGGCTCAAAAACTGCATTCAGTTTACAACTTGGTGAGCTTGTATGGCTTGATAATTTTTTTTTTTTTTTAATTTTCTACCCCTTCACCCCTTCAGATTAATCAGACATAAAGGTTATTACACAGTATAATAAATAAATATTGCACAGTTTATTCTTAATGTAGTACAACTGTGATAAATACAGCTTTAGCTGATAGAATAAAATGCAAGATACTAAAGATGCATAACATCTCTCACATAACTAATGAGGTGCTTGGGTTTACACAGATAATGAGCAGCTTAATCCATGAACTGAAGCAGTGAGGCTGAACGGGTGTACAGAAGATTGTTCACCTTTAGTCCATATACTTCTGAAGCCGTGATGGCAGCTCCTCTAATGAGACAAGCCTGTGCTCCTGAGGAATGGCTGCTTGGTTTTTTTTGTGTCTGTCTAAAAGGAACCCGTGGATGCCCACAGACCGAGAGGTGATGTAATCATTCACATAGTGGTCCCCAACATGAGCCACACTGTCAGCTGGTGTGCCACATTTCTGAAGCGCCTGATCAAATATTGCAGGACTGGGCTTTGCCACACCAGCTTTCTCTGATGTTATTAAAAAGCTGAAGTGTGACATGAGCCCACAACTATCTAAGATGGCTTCGAGACGATTGTCAAAGTTGGATACTACACCCAGCTTCAGGCCGAGAGAGGAACAATTCTCCAGAATCTTCTTTGAGTCTGGAAATACCTGAAACCAAGAAAGATGGCATAGTTTAACATGACACACTAACTGTTCCATATTATGCTTTTTCAGCTCTTCAAGGATTCAGTATTGACTTAAACTGTCAAATACCCAGTTTTCAGGCTGCCTAGCTCTATTTTTAAAAGGTGCATGATTGATTAACCCTCCTCTTATGTTTCAGGTCAAACTGACCCAGGAACACCATTGCTTTTCAACTGGTGTGAACAAATTAACATAACAGTAGGATTAAGCAATAAATATAAGTTTTGAAAATGCAACCATACCAGGGATGTCTTTATTATTTTTAATCTAAGAAAAGTTTTTACTCATGCAAGTATAATTTGTGGTCCTCTAAACATCGGATCAACCCAGCCCATGCATCTATCCCCAAGCAAAGTTGACCCTGCCCAACCTTAGACCAGATTCAGTTCAAGACCTCTTCCAACATGGCATGTGACTAGCAGTACTGCGTCTGATAGAGTTAGAAAGGTAACCGATGACAGCAGATCAAGTGGGAAATGCGTTGCTCACTGAGCACACAGTCTGTTAGATTGTGTAGCCTATATGTAGTTTCTAAGAGTTTTTGAGCTGGAATCAAAGTAAAACGGCTTTGTTGTGCTGTTTAATCAGTATGAATAGGAATCAAAATTACAAAAAAAAATTAAACCTTTTAAATGTTTCAACTACTTAGCACTAAGAAAATATTCAGGAACAATGTCAAATCCTTTTGTGTAGTGTAGTTGTTTTTAACTATTGCAACAAAATCAATATTCATAGAATGCATCATTTTGTGTAGGACAATTTTTTGTTTCAAATCAACAGTACTGCAAACAAATTACAATTAATACCGCTTCTATAAAATGTGAAATAAACAACTCTTTGTTAATCCAAAGTGTAGGAATGTGTCAAATGTCATTTACCTCCCAGTTTTCTGCATTGGAGAAGTTATGATAAAGGTTGTTAGCAACTGTGTTCAACAGAGCTGAATCCTGGATCCCACAGTGGGAGAGAGTGTCCCGCACAACACCAGTCCACCAAGACTGTCCATCCAGACCCTGAGAGATGCCGTAGTTTGGGTATCTGCTGGAATGACGTTGATAGACCTGCCGGAAAGCAGCATCGACCTCCGTGGGGTTTAGTTTCAGGCCCATTCGCTCAGTCTCCTTACAGTACTGCACCCCCACAGACACCCGCACCTTTAGCAGGGTGTCCTTCACATCCCACAGCACCCAGCGCAGAGGAGCTCGCATTACACCTGGCTGAATAAAACCAGACACGGAAGACATCTTAAGAGGATGTTAAAACATTCTTCAACCACACTGCTTGGACTTGGACTCATCATAGAAAGATAAATAAATTAATAATAATAATAATAATAATAATAATAATAAAGGATATTCCAGTTACAAGACAGTGAGCCAGCAGTATTCCCAAAGGCTTTGTAACCAATAAATCAGCACAGAAAGGAGCTAGTATTCTTAACTCTACCTGCAAATCTAGTTTTATAAGTTTTAGTTATTGTGTTTTAATTCACATATTGTCTTTCGGACAACTGCATGTTGCCTGTTGCACATTAATACAATTGGTTTTATAAACAAGTTTTATGATAACTCACCTTCAAACTCCTAAAATTTAAGAAAGCTTGAGATTAATGTAATACAATTTTGCCAGAAAACATCAATATTTTCTGCAGTATACAGTATGATTTAATATATATATATATATATATATATGTATGTATATATATATATATATATATATATATATATATATATATATATATATA
>JAOWBL010002243.1:0-13983 GCA_028564865.1 Zenarchopterus dispar
ATAGATAGATAGATAGATAGATAGATAGATAGATAGATAGATAGATAGATAGATAGATAGATAGATGGATGTATATAGCTGTATAGGAAAATAAAAGTGAAAACAAAAAATGAATATTCACAAAAAAAAATACATGAAAGAATACATGAAAAACATAACTTTCTGTGCTTGAAGCCATGCACTTTAATGTCTGAAGTGACTATAAATGAAAAAAAAAAAAACTCACAAACCTTTCAACTTATTTTGGGTTACCTGGAGCAGAAAAATATGTCAGTCATGCCTGAGGCTGACCAGTTCAAATCGGCAGGGAACTGATACATCACAGGCTAATGTCAGAGTCTGAACTCTCCATATTCCTCTCCAACTGTGAGACTGCGCCTCAGAGGGATGAAGCTGTAACTCATCTACTCTTTTATTGTTTGTTTGTTTTGACAGTATTATCAGCAGTTATGCAGTTCACTTAAGTCAACTCATGATGCTCTTTGTTTACTTTACCTAATGTTCATATCCTATACCTAACTTCTTATTGGCTTTCATTTATTTACTCCCCTTGTAGTATCAGTGTATGCCTTCTCATTTGGTAATAACTGGAGTTACTGATTAGAATTTTTACCCAAAATATATTTGCATGGCAGCATAGAGCTGTAGGTCATACTTTGTCTCAAAAGAGGCACATCCCAACCCAAGAGTGGAGTGGAGAGAAATGGCTCATTCCTCGGCTTGGCTGACTGGCAGCAATGAATAAAACTGTTAAGACAGGGTTGAACAGGTACCAGTTTCACTCTTGCTGTGGCATTTTTACTGAAGCACTGACATTTCTTTCAAGAGCTCAGGAAATTGTGTCAGCTTAAAAAACTTGGCCCATTATGTTTCCTTGAAAGAAGCAAAAAGTGAGTCGAAATGGGATCTTTACAAAAGCAAATTTGAAAGTAAACATGTAAACTGTCAGGAAGAAGTAAAGTTTCTTGAACCAAAAGTTCAAGGTTAAAGCAACCCAGTAAGCTTGAGGTGTTTTTTTGTCACATGTATGCAACTTTTAGTCTGAAGAGCAAAAAAGAGCAATAGCAAAAGCTGAAACAGCATTTTTCCCTCCTGCATTCTAACAATAAAAAAACAAATGCCTCAGGAAGCCACGGCTATAATTCAGATATTGGTTTGCTGCAAACAACACAGAGCTCTTGGTAACTTGATTCTTTCCCTGAGGCAGTTTGTTGTAATAATATTAATTCTTCTTTGGCAAAACAGTAATTTAAAGCTATCTGCAACACCAGCAAATGTTGAGATTGCGCCCATTAACAATGTGTCATTGTCTTAAACACTGAAGATATTATAATGCTGTCAGACAAAAGCTATTTCTTGGATGAGAAGGAAAGCTCCACATACATTAACTCTTACTCCTCCTGCGGCTCCTGCAAAGTTGATGAGCCTGACAGAGATTGCATTAACTGGTTTGCATTAGTTTAGACAAGTTCAAATTAAAGGATCAAGAAAAAATAACAAACTAGTGTCTCAAATTTGAAATGACTACCAAGAAATATGTTGTGTAATTTGAATAAAATCATTTATCACGAATCATTTAAATGAGAGTTGCTTCATACCTCAATAGCCAACAGTCTGTTTTCCAAATAATCCATAAGTCCCTGATAGTAATACTGGGCTCCGATAAAAGTCCAAGTAGAGAAAATGAGGAGGACGAACAGCGGCTTCATTGTGAGCTCATCAATGGGTCAGCTGAGTTTCTTTTTCTTAGACGAGTCCTAAAGTTTCCTTCTGTGCTTTCCACTGCAGAACTTCCCCCACGGTGTGACACATAAAGTGTCGTGGAGAGCAGTTTGTGCAGGAAAAGGTGAGAAGCATAAAGAACGTCAAGAGGCCACTCTGAGGGTTTCCAATTCTTTGTCCGCTCTCACTTTGCTGGAATGTTTTCACAAACTCTCAGGGAGGAGCCGCCTGCCTCTTGCCCCTCTCTGTCCTCTAAAAATGACCGTGTTCTGCTCACTTTGTGTGTGTGCGCTTGTTGCTCACGTTGCAAGCAGGTAAGCTGACATTAGCACAAACGGCATACACGCTGATGCAGAGGACATATGTAAAATAATGAACACCTGAGTGAGCAGTGCAGAGGTCAGATGGAAGTGATTTTGTTCCATCAGGTGCCACAGTAAACTCATGAATAAATTAACATGAACAACGTCAGCAACCTGAAATTAGCACAAAGAGCCTTTTTTTAAATGTGATCAATTAACTTTCTCTCTCATGGCATCTAAACCTTAAATTCCTGAGATAATCTACTCATTTAAAGACATACACTATGTCTCATGTCATGTCTTTCTTGCCATTATCCTCATGCAAAGGGTGGATGGTATCAAATATAATTTACTTGTCAATTTCTAAACCGAACCTGCCTTTGTCCATGACTAAAATCTCTTCTGTGACTGACTTGTTTACTTGTGGCTTCCATAGGTAAACGTCTTATCAATGTAGGAGTTTGAGCATGCTCTTAGTGTTTTTCTTTAGATATAGACCAGATTCTGTACGCTGTTCTTGTGTCTGACTTCCTGTCAGCTCAATCTGCCCTGTGTAAAATACCTTGGACGCTCAGTACCATGTACCACTATAATGATCTAGTGAGCCCATAGTGTTATGTGATTAACAAACTTATAACAAAATTATAGCCAAGGTTAATGGTATCTGGTCTTTCTCTTGGTTTGCATCAGCAGGCACCAGATAATTGCAGCTGAGCAAGGATAAGTTACCCAGCTTTTTCCAGTTATACAAAGACAGCTCTCGATTTGAACTGCGAACGTGCATGTCAAGAAAGTAATCATTAGTCTTTCAAAGTTTTCAGAAAATACTGAGATTTCATTTCAGCTTCTCTTGCTAAAAAAGTTAAGTAACTTTTTGAAGTTTGCTCACAGTCCACAGGTGTGAAAATCATTTTTTTTCCAACTATCCTTTAGCCACAGGCCCTGGAGGTTGTTACCTGAGGGACCCAGTAATCTGGACCAGATGCAGACTAACATTTAGGCTGTGCTTATCCCTCTCTTAACCACCAAATCCTGGGAATAACTGCCTGCACTAAACCACCAAACCAGTTCAGGCCAGCTGGACCCAGCTAAGGTGAGCTGTATCTGTTGATATCTCAAGTTTAACAGCCTTAAACTTGATTTTGACTTTTTTTTTGTCACTACAATGAACTATTTAAAAAAGGTTTAGTGTTGCACAAATTAAGAAAATGTTTTATCATATATTAGGTATTTTCTGTCGCATTGAATTATAGAAGAAACATTTTCATAGTTTACCTGAGTCATAACCTGATTTTGAACATCAGCATCAGATTTCATAAAGCATATCAGTGCTCGACAAAATCATTTCGCAGAACACTTTTATGCTCTACAAACTATCAATCCACAGTTCCGCCTTTAAAAAATATAGGATTACACCTAATATTACAGGTTCACAATTTTTATATCTCAACACTTCATTTAATCACTAATGATTAATCAAAGATGTCTTTATTCTTTTGTTAGACTTGAGTGGAAATGTTATACTGTATGTAATGTGTAAATGTAGAAATTTTCAAAACTTTGATAACTTCCAGGCATTAGTTCTTGTGATATGTTAAACCTGTCAAATTTTTTCTTGTTGTTTCCTGACACATTTTTACTTCCAGTGTTCATAGTCATTTCCAGGGAAAATATGCAGGATATCATTAAAACAAGTCACGTGGGGTGGAGGGTATAAACAATAATAGTTATCTTCATCAAAATAATATACAAAAACAATGACACGCAAGAATTTAAGAGGAAATACGTGCCTGAACAGGACGGAAAATGATGACATCCACAAAAGTTCTTTGAGTGCTAAATGACTTTTAATATAATAAAATTTGTTCATTTTTTTAAAATCCATTTTTGGGCATATGCTCATATGCCTTATTATGTAAGATTCAAGTACTAATAAATTTATTGGTCTGCACAGTTGATTTGTCTTTTCAGCCTGATTATTCTGCTTCCCTCCAGCTCTGACAGGCAGAGTTATTCAGCAGCACTACATTGCCACTTAGATGTAGACTGCATTTCTCTGAGATGAGCAAACAGTATAAAATTTGTATAATCATCTCTCCTGAGTGTCAGTGGATGAGAATTTAATTATGCAGGTACTGACAGAGAAGTGGCCCTGGAGCTAAAATACATTTACAGGCCGAGGTCATAGCAATCTGTACATCACATTATAAATATTTTCAATAATCTGTTACAACATATATAATATGTTGGGTTTTTTTTTTTTTTTTTAAAAACTCTGTTGCAAGATTAAAATGTATATATATGTGGCTTTCAGGTTTTGCCATATTTGGTATTGACCTTTAATATATATGCAGACAAAAAATAATTTTTTAAAAATAACTGCAACATATTTATACTTGTAAATTGTTGCTGCTGCTATCAGTTGTGGCTTTTTTTTTTTCCATTGCTACTGTCTTGTGTCACTTGTCTTTTGTCTGATGACTTTGTTAAGTTGTCTTTGCATTATTTTTATATCTCTTTGTTTTAATTTTTGTCACTGAGGGTTTTTTCCTCCATATGCTTGAATTACTTTTGGATTTCTTGTATCTCAGTTCTTGATTTTGACTCCTCGCTGATGTTTTATGTCCCTTTGCCTCCTGCAAAAGGCATCTGTTGCTTCATTGTTTTCATTTTACATATTTGTCCCTTCCTCTTTCCTACATCGTACATGTTTTACATCTCTTTGTGGTCCGTTCCCTTCCGATTGTGGCCATTTTTCATTTGTGGGGCTTACCAAAGACTGGCTCATGCTTCTGCTGGTCACAGCTCTGTCTTTGCCCCTGTTGTTATCTCTGTCACAATAGATCAAATGATGAACATTTACGGCTGCGTGCACAGAGCTGCTGCAGCTTGTTGTTTCATTGTGAAAGTTTGATTTGGAGCTGGTGCCAGATTCTCTGGCCTGATGTCTGTTTTGTTGCTCGTCTGTTGCACACCATCCTCCCAGCGAGTCCTGAACTGAACCACAAACGTCTGTCTATTTTTACGCTGCCAGACAGCAGACCAGACTGCAAGTGTTGTCATGGTAACAAACAGGATGGCTGCATTAAAAATCGAAACAGGCAACCTGGAGTTTGATCTTATCTGGAATGCAGTGCCTGTCTGGAGCTGACAAGAGAGGGCAATAAGAGGACAAAGTCCGGAAAACCATGTGCGTTTATGTGTCGATAATATTATGCCCCTTTTTTCAAACTATGTTTTTGATTGATATTATTGAATACTGAGTCCTTTTTCCCCATTTTACTAGATCACTTAGAGGCATGCCTCTTATGTTGGTATCACCCAAGCACACTTGTATGTATGGATGTGCTAAAAGGTTGGTTATTTTAGGATTTTTATGTTCTTCTAAGCATTGCCTAATTACAATATTATAGCCTTTTAGCTCAAGGATAATAACTCACAAAAAAGTGCAACTGTAACTTTTGTTTGGTGTGAATCTGAAAGATTCACTTTATTCAAGCCAAAGAAACCAAAACTGTCCGAATGGGGTTTTCTAAAACTATCTTTTATAAATGGGACAGTTTGTAAACATATCCACAAGATGGCAGCATCTGTCTTTACATCAAAGTTCATGGAGCCAGACAATATCTGAGTATCCTTTGAGTCAGTTACAATATAAGTCCTGTGTCTGAAATCCTGGAACTTTCATATGACACACATGGAATTATAAATGGTTTCACAAAAAATAGCTTTTTGACTTGTAAATAATGATGTTCCTTTAAATAGATTGTTATTAATGATGGATCAGAACACAAGCAGTAATTTACTGTTGGCAAACAGCAAGTTAAGATGGAGAACAACTGATATAGCCAGAGGAGTAGCTGTGGTTGCTAACTCATGGGTCAGCATCCTCTAAATTGTTAAGGGATCATTAAAAGGGAAAAGAAAGACAGATGTATTAATTTATACAGTTTTCTTTTCTCTGATACATTGAATTAACTACTAAATATGTTTAATTATTTGTATCCAAAATTTAGCCTAGAAATCTAGATGTACTGATTGTAAATTTAAATTTCCTTTGCTTTTGCAAGATTAGCTACCACCCATTAGAGCTCATTAAATACTCTCAAAAGTCTGAGTCAAACGTGATTGTGAACACCTCGGGTGAGGAAGGCCGTCAAGCTGAAGGAGGAGTCCTACTTGGTTAGCTTGGAGGGCTACTTGGAGGGCTTGGTCAGCCTGTAGGACTTTAGAGCCACCTGACTGGTACCGGCAGGCCAACCTGCAGGCTCAGTGGTTGCTGAGGTAAAAGCTCTGGGGTGAAAGGAGCTCCGAATGGCCGTGGAGAGTGACTTGCAAATGCCTCCATGAAGAAACTGCCTGGCAGCTCAGGCAGGGAATGTCCTTTCTCCAACCTGAGAGTATGTCATCTACTGTGCTTCACCAACTCTGTGTATAGTGGGGGTGGGGTACTGTTAAACTGCTGACTTTGTTTAGGATCTCAATAATTCCCTGGAGTAGGTTGAGTATGAGCACTGAGATGGACTTGCCTATTACAAGAACTAAGGTCCCAAAGGTAATTAAAAAGCTCCATGGCAGCAGGGTAGGGTGGGGGTGTGTAAATTACACTACACCCTTACTACATCCTGGAAGGGGCGTAGAAGTTTGCCCAATTAGTTCACGTGTGCTTTGTGGACTTGGAGAAGGTATTTAAATGCAACCCTTCAGGTGCTTTGTGGAAGGTGCTCTAGCACTGTGGGGTATTGGGCCTATTGCTGCAGCCTTGTCAGTCCCTATAAAACAGAGCAAGAATTGGAACCAAATTGTTAGAAGTAAGTCAGTTTTGTTTTGACAGAGTTTCTAGAAGTAGACAAGCTGTGGAGAGGTTTGGTGCCTAAAGGATCTGATCTCTGCTCTTTGCAGATGCCACAATCTTCAGCTTTCTTTAGAGCGGCTCACAGCAGAGTGTGTAGCATCAGGAATGGGAATCAGTACCTCCAACTCTGAGACCAGGCTTTTCATTTGGAAAAGAGAGGACAACCAGCTCTGTGCTGGGAATGAGATACAGCTTCCTGTTCACGAATGAGCAAAGACTATAACGGGAGATTGACAGATGGATCAATGTGGCATCTGCAGTAATGTGGATCCTGTGCTGGTCTGTTGTGTAGAATAGTTCCCTATTCAATAGACCAGCACAGGATCCACATGAACCACATGCTGTAGGTAGTGACTGAAAGAATAGAATCAAAGATATAAGCAGCTCAAGCAAGTTTTGTTTGCAGTCATCTAGGAGGGAGTAGGAGTGGAGTCGCTGCTGCACCACCTCAAGAACCGGTTGAAGTTGTTTGAGCATTTGGTGAGGATCCCCTCTGGACACTTCCCTTGGGAATTGTTTCAGGCATGTCCAACTTTGATGAGGCCCCAAGGAAGACCCAGGATTATCTGAAAAGATTATACATCTCAGTTGGCCTGGAAACACCTCTATATACTCCAGAAGAGATGGAGAAGGTAGTTGGGGTGAAGGAGGTCTCTGCCTCCCTACTTAGACTGCTGCATCTGTGACCCGAATTTGGATAGATAGGTGGATTTATTCATCTATATTTAGCTTAGCCCATTCTAGTGTTAAGAGAGCAGCTATAGAGTAGCAATAGGTGACATTTAGTAGTCACCTATTGCTACCAATAGTGGAATAAACAGTATTCAATGATTATATAATACTTTGAAATGAACTTCAAATAATTGTGTTTAACTGTTCACTTTAGATATATTTTCAGCCCTACAAAATGCATCTATGGGTGTGTGTGCATGAGAAAGACAGACAAAGTGCAGAGGATCTTATGTAATGTCGCACATCTATGTGTGTTAGACTTCACACCAGGCATTAGGAGCCAGCAATAAAAACCTCCTTCCTCTGTAGCTAAACAGAAAAACCTAAACACCTATAAAGGCAGCATTCTTTATTGCCCTTTCATATTGATTGAGGGGGTCAGAAAAACCTAACACTCTGATGCCAGGTTGTATAAAAGCACACATCGAATGAGTGAGGCAACGTAAATCCTTTAGTCCCTTGTAAATAGCTTTAATACACCCGAGGCGCCAAATCACTTGACCTGTGTTAGCCCCGCTGTTACGGGGCTTTCTGGCTGACTGAGCGGTTGGGAGGTAGTCCTTCTACTCCTATTCTCTGGCTGTCAGTCCAGGTAATAGTCAAGGTCTTATGAGAGACAACGCTTCTGCTGTTAGGTTTTCAGTCTTCATCTGCTGGACTTCAGTGACTGGGGCCACACTCTTCAAGGCAGTGAGAAATGAGAAATTACTGAAACTGCCACTAGAAACAGAAGAAGAAGAAGGCAGTGGATGATCAATTAAAAGATGATACAGAGGCAAAGCCCTTATGTAACGCAGCAATGCACAGTGGTTGAGTATTGTTATAACACAACTACATCACAATAATGAGGCAAAAAAATATATATAGCTGTAAATTAGATTTTGATGAGTTTAGATTGACGAAGTGTGCCCATGTCCAGTGTTGCTGGAGAAGTGCAAATGTGAAAAAATGCTCCCATTACAGTTTTGCAATGAACTGGATTATCATTATGTCCAAAAAAAACAACCTCATAAAAGCATAAAAACAATTTTGCAATATTTGGCTGGTTTTTTTTTTTTGTTTTGTTTTTTGTTTTTTTATAGCCAGTTCAGTTGCAAATTTTTCGTTGTGATATTTAGGTTTTGGGCAAAGGACATGCCACTAGTCGTATGCTCATCAAAGCTTGTGACATCCACACAAAGGGCCAGATAAACACTCTGAGCAACATCTAAAAATGACAAAACTAGTGTAACACATTATAATTCAGAGGTAGTAACGTTATAATATAACTACTTACTTTTAAATGACAGTAACTAGTAACACACAAGGTATTATATTTTTATGTGCCTGAACACATGAGTTGCAATCTATAGTGTTAATGGCTGTTATCATTTGCACTTGCGCCTAGCATTTTTAGTGAACTTGATTTCTGTGCTTTCAGTTGTTACACTAGTCATTGTATGAGCATACTGAAGCAGCAAGCTTCAGTTGGCCTTGAAGGTCAAAGGATGAAGCACCAGGCAGCAGCTACCTATGCTGATGGCAGCTGAAGTCGACCATTGGGAAGACGACCTCTAGTTCATCAGCCGCTAACCCTAGCAGCAGCTGGAACACCCCATCCCCTCCAGCCAACGAAAATGTTGTTTTTACTGCTACCAAAATGTGTTTTATTGACATCATAAATAAGAATAAGTGGACAGATTCAAACATCCATGCTAGCTCGAGTGGCGGATCTTTGTAGTGTGAGAGTGTTTTGTTTGTGTCTGTGTGGCCCTGTGATGAACTGGTGACCTGTCAAGAGTTTACTCCTGCTCTCACCAGATGACAGCTGCTATACGTTTCAGTGCCCCCTGTGACTGTGAACAAACTGAAGTGGGTAAGTAGATGAAAGTGGATAAAAGAATCACACCTGGACATAAACTGCTTAAATAGTAGAAAACGTTTTAAGTCAACAAAGTTGTTAACAGAATCTCTCATTACAGGAATTTGATCTTCCCAGTGTGGAGTTGGCTTACTTGGCTCCCTTAAGACATCTCTGGCTGCACATCTGGTAATTGAACAATATACTGACGTCAATAATTTAAAATTAGTATTTTTTTTTCTTTGAAGTGACTTTGTAAAACGTACTTTTAAAAAAAATATATATATATAGTTGATCCCTTAATGGAGATTTTTTTAAAAATGGGTACAACAAGCGTCAGCAGGAATAAAACATTTATGTGTATGAGGACAGACAAAAAAATAATACTTGAAGCACATTAAAAAAAGAGCAATATAAAAAAGAAAAATAATCACTTCATTTAAATCAATTGAATGGCAGTCAGTGGCTTTAGAAAACGCACCAAACATTTTCTTTTGTGTTAAAATATCGGTTTCAAGGAAGCTTTGTCTAGCTGTTGCAGTCTTATGTCCCTACTATCAGCAAAAAAAAAAGGGTAGGTAGGTCACATGACCCACTGGTTTCTGAAGAGCAGTTTTGAAGCCTGTCATTCTTCTTACTTCATGCACCCATGTTGTCCAAGATGGCTGCATTCAGGAAACATGCCCACATTATGCCAATCAAAGCTAGCAATGGCTACCAGCTCCTTCAGACAATCACCACTGAGGTGATTCAAGGAAGAGCTGCCGGCAGACATTTACACCAGGAAATATTCTTCCATATGTTGGCTCAATGGCGAAATCAAAGGTTACCCTTGTGTTTAGCCGACACTGGGTTTGTATAAAATGCTGATTGCTTCACTAAACATGGTACATGATGATTGAGACTAAAATCTTTTCTTTTTGTTTGTTTTTTTTAACCAGACAGCAGATATGTTTGTTTCTATTCAAAAGTTGGACATTTTAACATGGAAGTCAATGGAGATTGACTCGCTTTTGCTCCCTCCCTCTAGCGGCCAGTGGAGGAACTGCAACAAATCTTACTTCCACATGAAACTCAGCCCACAAGTTAGATGGTTGGGACTTGGAGTAAACCTGGACAACTTCATCAAAATCACTTATCCTTCACACTTCTAGAGCGACCCTAAAAAATGACAAAAGCTCCTTTATGCTGCTCTAAGGAGATTTCACATCTGTTGGATTCAGTTCTACATAGAAAAAGACCCTCAGACTGTAATGACAGGAGTACATGTTTTGATTTAAGTCCTATTCACAAAAGTACAGTGGTTACCTTCCATATAAGTACACCTCTTCTCCAAACTGAGGGTGCAATATCTACAGTGCTTCTGCCATTACTGCATCTACCAAAAACAAATATATGTTATTTTCTGGTTACAGTTTGCATTGTTTATTTTTGTTTTTATACTTCATACATCTCTGATACTCATTTAGGATATCAGATTTTTATTCTGGGGTGCAGTGCTTTACAATCGTATGGCAATGTGCAACTTCAGTAGATGGTAAGCAACTATGGAAGCCTGCATAACTTATTTTAGTGTATCTTCTTCTTGTTTGTATAATCTTCTTTACTTTCTCTAAAACGTTTCCATTTCCCATAAAAGTTTTATTGATGGTGCCAGATCTCTGTGATTGTGTTGTTGAAGCCATAATCTTGGAAAGTTAACGGCTTAGTGCGACTACAGACCAACTTGGGGAACGTCCACGGAGAATCAATGAGTCATGCATCTACCAGGAATTGTGAAATGGTTTAAGGTATGAGGTGTAGCCCAGATTTCAGTGAGGTATGCAGTATGTACACATACATCAGGTACACACAGTAGACGGGCGTGCCTGGTTTCACAGTTGCACAGAGCTGCTTCTTCACGATAATGAAAATGTGGTATCTAAAGTAAGCTGTGCTTTGTAATGAAAACTGTCACTCAACTTGAATATTTGTCGCTGCCCTGGCAGCCAGCACTCAACTTGCTTGGGTTGTCGAGCGTTTGAGTGCCTGAGGGGCTGTGGACAGCTGCTCAGAGGGAAAAAACTCTTCACAAAGCTGCATTTATCCATGGTTGAAGCTGCATGGGAGCTTGACCACTGGAAATAAAGACACAGTATGTGAGAGTGTCCAAGGAAATGCCGTCACAGCCAGTTGTCACTGGATAGGAGAACACAGCTGTGAGCCATACTACTCCACAGTCTAGACTCTCTGCCATGCTTCAGCTTCATGTCGACTCAACATCCATAAACAGTAGCTTATTGTCAATGCCGGCCAAGAGCTGTCAACATATGTGTTGGATTATAGTATGAATACTCAAACCCATGGATGAATTAAGTTTTAAGCTTTTGATTTGACTGATAATGAACTACAAAAACAAGAATGGCAAAATTTATCTTTTCCTATCCAAAAAAAAAAAAAATCATAATCAAGATTGCTTTGGTCAACACTCAAATCAGAATGATCTAAAATGATAAATCCAGTGACTTTTGAAACATGCTGCATTTATTAAACTTGACATAAAAATGTAAAATTGTCCACCATAAAACTTAAATTATGGGCAATACAAAATTTCAGACTTAATAAAAATTATTCATTTTCAGCAGAACAAATGAATCTAGACCTGCTCAAATCATTTCTTTAATGTTTTTGGCCAGAAACAGCCATGTTACCTTGATATTACGCAGCAGTCACCCACCATGACCAAACAGAGTTTATGTCTTAGGTGCATGAATCATTCAAAAAAGAAGACAGAATATATTGCAAAATACTTATTCCACAAATGCACTGTTTTTGTGGCCTTTGAGAGCCAAAATTGAAATCACAAATAAATGTGATTAACTGCACAGCCCTACCACTGACCTCGGCTGCAACTGCTCTAATTATTGAGCTACATGCTTTCATTTTTTCTTTTCTTTAACTTACTCATTCTCTCTCACAAAATACTTTCAAGGCAGGACTTATCCACGAATATTCTGCCCCATTCTCCATGTAAACAACTCTGGGGCAAAATGTTGAGGGATTCTTGTTTCCTTTCAATGCTCTGATACACCCTTGAGAGTTAGCAACAGGGGGAAGACAAGTTTTTAATGATGTGGCTACAGTAAAAGTTTGGTTCAGAATCCAAATGCAGAAGAACAGAATACTGGAGTGCCAAACAATGCCTTTTTCTAATGAAAAACAAATATAGCGCACAGCAGAAGGTCTTGAGCAGAGCAGACAGGAAACAGGTGAGCACCACAGTGAAAACACAAAAAAGCGGTACAGGAAACAACAAACTGGCAAGAGAAAGAGAAGACAAGGGAGCAGTTAAACCTACAAGAGATGAGGATATATAGGCAACACAATCGGCAAAGACGTGGATAATGAGACTCAGGTGACAATTAGCAGGGAAGGCAGTAGGAGGAAGAGGCAGATGGTGGGAAGAAATTAATTAAGCTTAACAAAAACAGAACACAAGTAAGACTGTGACGATCTCAAAAATCACCATGACACCACGACAACAGTGCAATCTGTATGTGTTTTATCTGTCTCACGTTGACATATAGAGACCAACAGACACTTAAAACTATGTGCAGTTGTACGTTCCTCATTTGCCAGATGGTGTTCTGTAATAATGATAATCATTCAGTTTTTGAACATTACAGCTGTCTTTGGACTTTTATTTGTATCAGCTAATAATCACGCTAACTCCTTTCTTTCCTCAAATATCTATATGCCTTCAGTTCTTTTGGTGCATGTCCTCTGTGTAGCTATAAGAAATAAAACCGTTTGACACTGGATGACACTTAACATGATAAACTGCTTGTAGGTGTGTGTGTGTGTGTGAGTGTGAATGGTTGTTTATCTCTCCTGGTGCTTGCAGGGTTGCTTCAGGAAGGCATCCAGCATAAAAATCAGGCCAAATTGATGTGCGGACTATTATACGCTGTGGCTCAGAGGGATTAAGATGAAATAGTTGAGAGAAACAGTGGATCCGAATTTTCTGCTCTTGACAAAAGGTCTGTGATCTCCTTCATATGTTAGACAATTTCTATCCATATTTTGTAGCAGTTAAAAGGAAACTGCCTCGCTATTTCGGTCTAGGGGCCTGACTCTAAAACGAGTCCAGATGAGCAGTGTTTTCTGGTCCCTTGTTGCACCTGTGACAACACCTGTGTGATGCAAAGATTACTGTCCATGCACCAACTTCTTGGGCTTGTAATGTTTTTGCCATGCAGAAATATAATTTTATTATCATGATAATACTGCAAAACTGTACCTGTCAATCTTGGCAGGTGATCCCAACATTTGGTCATCAATAAGTCAGAGATCATGGAATAACTACCGCAACTTTCAACCAAACTTTTCTAAATTTCATATTTTTGTCAGCCCAGACATCTCTGTTCATTCAACACAACATTGGTATTAAAAGCACATGGTAAAATGCACAATATTAAAAAAAATCTATCTATCTATCTATCTATCTATCTATCTATCTATCTATCTATCTATCTATCTATCTATCTATCTAT
>JAOWBL010002244.1:2121-13981 GCA_028564865.1 Zenarchopterus dispar
AGTGATTATAAGTTTGTCACATGATGAGAGAGTGAGTGGAGCACTGGATATGCTGTGCTATGTTGCTATTATTGACTGAAATGTTTGAAAGTGTTGCTCTATTTGGGCAATAACTGAATTCTTAGTTAAAAATATGGTGTCAGCGCAATGACCAAGCCTGGCTTCAGGATTGATAAATTTAGTTTAATTTGTCTGGGCTGAACCCTGGCACATAAGCCACTGCTGCATCATCAGACACATTTCTGAAGAAAAAAATTGTTTTTCATGATTTTCAGTTTTGAATAACTTAAGCAATATCTTCAACAATTAAGCCAATGAACCTAATTGATGGTTACTTTCTCGTGGTGGGGTATTGGATACTAAGAAGTATCTGTCTATCAGAGCCCTGATTAAAACTATCAATATTCTGGACACCATGTTGGTTTTCCTATTTTTTGGTGTTTGTTTTCTTCGAGTCAGTCAGAGATGTCGTCATTTGGTAGTGTCAGTTCACAGAATGGGAGAAAGAAATTTGTAATTTATGTGACTTTGAAAAGAGGTGCTTAAATGAGTAACAACATAACATCGATTTTATCTTTCCTTGAGCCTTTTGGCAAGTTTAACTGCTCCACTTTGACATAGAGCAGGAGAGATATCTGCTAACAATGAAGTTAGTTTCTGAATCACCACAAGACTAAAGCACTGTTCCACCACATTTTAGAGCAATAAGGCCTTAGACAAAAACCAAAATACAAAAAATGCTCAAACTAGGATTAAATTAACTCTCGGACCAGTTCAGTTTCTTTTATGATTTGGTTCCGAAAATGATAAATGGGTTAATTTAACTGTGTTTTCGTTGGTCCCAGTATTAAATATTTTGTAAAACCATTTCTTTAATTAGAAATAACCAATTAACTCTTTAAAATTTAATTTCATAATTTCATATTTTAACTTTATGTCTTTGAGGTAGTAGATCTGTTGGTTTGTGGTGTTGTATTATCCGGTTAAAACTTTCTTTTTAAAAAAGCATTAGTTATACTGTATTTATACTCTATTATTATTAGTCTGTGTATTGTAGTTGCTGACTAGATGAAATATGCAAGACTTGAAACAAAGATGCGTAGTCTATGGGAAGAACATTTTAAACAAAATGTGTCTAATATTGTGTTAGTATTAAAATCGTCCGTTAGGTTTTTTTTTTTTTAAAAAAATTGCATATTAAATTCCAATTCCACAATTGAAGCCAGATGAGAATTTATGCAGAAAGCAAAACTAAACAGATTGGAAAAGGAATGGGATGCCTGAAAATAAAGGATTAAGAAAGGCTTAAGCATGGCACATGGAGATCCCTGCAAAAAAGAACACTACAAAATTCACTACAAACCAAAGAGAATAATGATTATACAACAAGAAAACAACAAGCATAATAAAACCTTAGACCATGACAAATACAGCAGTCCCTGTCTGATCATCTCAGCCAGAACCTTCCCTTAGAGGTCACACACTCCGTTTAGTGGATCATGAAGAATGAAAGATGCTCAGATCACTGAACCCCAGTAAAGTGGCTGGTTTAGACACTGTAGCTGTGTTTATTAGTTTAGTATTTAGTATTGGCTTTTACAGCTCACTTTAGCTCAAGCCCCCATCATTACAGTACCCAAAATATACACAACAGACAATCCAAATGCCTACTGCTTAGTAGCATTTGTGCTGGTCCTTATGAAGTGTTTCAGTAGACCACATCAAAGTCAGCATCGATCCCATGTTTGGGCCTGACCAATTAGTTTTCTGAGCAAACTGAAGACTCGATAGCCCTACTTTTCCACACTGCACATAGCTCTAAAGGTGTTTTCTTGGAATACTCTCCATTGACTATAGCTCAGTTTAACTCCATAATACCAGATGTTTTAGTCAGCAAACTGGCCATCAAAGTTCTCTAAACTCACCAACCTCGTTAAAAGACTTATTCATAAGCTGCTAAGGAATAGTTAGGTCAGATGGTCAGAGTAATCTTTGGAGGAGATAAATCCATGAAGAGAGATAAGGCCCAGGTACTAAAATAGTTTCTTAGCTAGGATCCTCATTTTTAACACCTCAAAAGTCAAAGAAGACTTCCTTGACTTCAGGAAGGAAAAGGCAAATCTCACCTCACTCTACATCAGTGCACAACATATGAAGAGAGCCAGTACTCATAGATTTCTGGCACCTACATCTCTACTTGATCAAAAAAGAAAACAGTGTCATTCAAGAAAGCTCTGTAGAAACTTTGCTTCCCAAAAGTTCTTTGGCCATTTTCAAACTCTGTGACTTTCAGAGTCAGCAGATTGCAGGGCTGTTCAGGTTAAACAACTAGCTCTCCTTGTAATCATTAGTCATGAAGTCATTTTGCTGTTCACACTGTGTGGCTAATCACAGATGAAGGTTCACACACTGATCTGACAGAGATACAGTCATTAAACTGGTCTCTAAAACCATGTTTTTTCAACAAAACATAGAAAATAAGGAGTAACAAAGCACAAAACATAGTCTCGTTATTTGAAAATGGTCCAAGGGAGGAAACAAACAGTGCAACCTATTTATTCAATTACCTTATCAGAACACAAACAGAAAAAAAAAAAAAACAAAACAGAAAGAACATTGATAAAGAAGTTGATAAGCACACAAATTTTGCTATGATTTTATGTTGCTGGTTTATTTTTTCTCTACATGTACCTGTACAGCACTTTGGTCATTCTAATGGGCGTTAAAGCGCTTTGTAAATAAAGATTGATTGATTAAATTTTTCACTGATTGGCCTTGAGACTGTGTAAACTGAAGGCAAGTAAAACATATTTTGTATTGAAAAAGTGGGTGACCACTCATATTGTGGTATGGTGTCTTGTATTTATTTCCCATTGTTTCTTCTTCAGGATTCCCTTCCTCATGGTGATCTCCCCTTGTACTTTGCTCTCTTATGAGCTTGTAGCTTAAATAGGGATTTCTCTGATGGCTCCAGATACTTGGCTTGTTAAACATCTCTCAGCAATGGCTCAGTGATCTTCAGTAAATATCTGACCAGTCTTTGAGTTGCTCAGTCGTAATGATTAAGTGCCAAATGTTGGTTTGCTGATTTGCCACCAACCTGTTGGCAAGCTGTACGACTGGGAAATCAGCTTAAAATTGTGTAGTCTGTGTCAAACTGCAGAGATCAAACCGGACGCCATGTTTCCTCTACATCTAATTCTCGTAGCACACAACCTCACCCTGTGAGTCCTGCTCTTGCCTCAGGTCACTCCAGTCATTTGGCACCTGAGGAGGAACCTGTGCAGCTTTGACAAGCTAAGCTAATTCCAGCTGAGCGGCTGCGCAGAATTCAAGCTGGTGAGTGCATCTACTGTGGGAAAACTTGGACACTTTCTTGCAGCTTGCCCATCCCGACCAAAAGACAGGGCTCATCAGTGAATATGCGGGGTGCTGGTGAGCCACACCACTTTCTCTTCTAACCCCAGAACGAAAATGCTACTTCCTGCCACCCTTTATGTAAATGAAATATCCCTGCCTTTGACTGCCCTTGTGGATTCTGGAGCGGAGGAGAATTTTCTGGACATTAATCGTGCTAAATAACAGACTTACCTGATCCAGTTGAGAACATCGTGCCTCGGTCCTATGTGGTTGCCTTTGTCATCTGGGAAATAAAGTCCAAGAGGTTCAAGCAGCAGATCCAGACCCAGGAAATCAACCTCCAGATTGCCAGTTTGTCCCTAAAACTGTGTGTTCCCAGGTCCCCCAGTGGGGGCATGCTTCCAACTTCACCTGCCATCCTGGGATCAGTCATACGCTTGTCCTGCTACAATGCCACTTTTGGTGGCCTACTATGTTCCTGGTGATTCCTCCTACCTGGGCGTGGCCACTGCAGTCCTCACACCTGATAGCAATCAGTAGTCCTTGTTAAGAAGAGCAGCTCCATAGCAACTCCTCGCCAGTTTGTCAAATTACATTCTCTGTCAGTTTTAGCACTTGGCTTATATTCTTACCTATTGGATTTCTATTTACCTGTTTCTCCACCTGTATCCAGATCCTGCTTGCATGCCTGCCTCTCTGCTTATAGTGAGCTACCCTGTCTGCCTGTCTGGGACACCCTCACTCTGCCTGCCTGCCTATCAACCACCAACCCAATACTTACCTTCAGCAAATACAATTCTGTTCAATAAATACTGTAAATGCTCCCCTGTGGTCTTCTGCTCTTGGGTCCTATCTAGAACTGTGACAATAATAAAATGCATAGGTAATACAGACATGATTCAATTATAAAGGAACCAAAAGTTTTTATTATTAAAAAACAAAAATATCTTCTGCATCTCATGATCTTTGAGCTATGTTGAAAAAGCAGTCATGTGGAAGGTAATCCAGTGATAGAATGAGGGTTGCTGTAGTGCAATGCAGCAGAGTTCGTTTAAACCATATCCCACTGCAGCCTAATCCAAATGGAGCACTGAAAGCAGTTGCAACTCTAAATGTAGTTGTCACCAGAAAGTCATGCCAGATGGAATCTTAAGGGCACAAGTGTCAAACTCCAGTCCTCAAGGTCCAGTGTCCTGCATGTTTTAGATGTCTCCCAGCTCTAACACACCTGATTCAAATTATCAGTCAGTTTCCCATCAAGATCTACACGTCTGCTCATGATACAGTTGTTTGTATCAGGGTCTGATGAAACAGAAAAACATTTAAAACATCCAGGACAGTGGCCCTCGAAGACTGGAGTTTGACAACCCTGCATTAGAGGATAGCTTGTAATTAATGCTGGCAGATAATTTGAACATCATGAAAATGCTAAGGGGCCAAAATGGCTTCTTCTTCTTCTTGTACGTGTGCTTCTTATTTATATTGTTGTTCTTCTTCTTCTCTTCACTGAGGTGGTCAGAGGGTGGGACTGCAGGTCAGCATGCAGCTTTCTGGCCTGCAACCATATACAGAAGAGAAAAATGGGGGCAGACCACCACAACAAACTACTGTAACAATGAAATCAAATATGCTTATGAGATACTTCTAATTAATAACTGGATTGAGCTGAATGAATAAAAGAGAAGAGAGAAGAAGGGTGAGAGGCACCGCTCATCACATCATGTTGGTGTCTGTGCTGCCCTTGGTGGTCCCCCGTAGCATCTAGGCAGGCAGATAACCATTCATAAAAAATAACCACACCACCTTTAATGCGGTTTATTCACTGGTTGGTGCGATTCAGTGGGTGAGTGAGCAGATGAATGAATGGTAAAAAGACTGTGCTGGCTCAAGGCACAACATGGCAGAGTGAACATTACTTCTTCTCTGGTCTGACCGCAAAACAGGAAGTGGCATACAGTCTGACTTCCGGTTTACCAAAATAGAATGTCTAACATGTAAAACTTCTTATTAGAAAATGGTGAACAATATAAATGCATTAATAACACAAAAATAATGTGGGAATGGCTCATAGGGAGCCAGAACAGTGTCCCCTTGCAGCGTAGGTATATAGGCAGTAAAGGAACCCAGATAAAAGTGAAAAAGAATGCATAAAAAACTTCAAAAAAGACAAGAAACATTGAAATCCAAATTAAAGGATAAACATTCAAACAAATAGGACAACATAATCTATGGCAAAGAAAAAAAGAATGAAGCAAAACCAAAAAGACTGAGAAAAAAAAGATCAGAATAAAATTCAAAGAATGTGACAAACGTAACAAAAAGCAACACTGACTAAGTGCCGTGTGTGATGAGTGGGATCTGAGGCTATGTTTGGCAGTGATGTATTAATGTTTAAAAATACATTAAAACCACCTCTAGCCATGCTAATTCTCCATGAAATCAGTACTAGTTGACACAAGCTTCTGTTGGTTAATGAGAATCCATACTGTTTACTGTTGTTGATCCTGTTGCTAGTTTTGCATTATTGATTTAACACAAAACCAGTGGAATCTCATTTTAATATGTAACTTGTGCTTTTCTGCTAAGCTTCACAATAGTTTTCAAACAAGCATCAAAATCAAATTTTCTCCTCAAAAAGATCAAACTTGTACAATTTTCAGCTGCAAACCTCTTGATCTGTAAATCTCTTATTATCAACCACTATGTGAACATAGCCTGTCCATTCACCTGAGCGCCTGTGACCTACCATATTTAAACAAAGTGACTGACCATATATCATATGTACCCAGTCTTGTTTTTTATTGAAGATATAATTTAACACATAATTCAGGCAATGGACATTACATGAATTATAAGAGTGTATGAATAATGACTTCAGAAAACATGAACTGGAGACGAAACATCTGCACAGGTAGCCTATATTATGATTCTCTTTTACTTTGTGCGATGCCTTGAAGAATACCTTCAGGACATGACAAACCTCAAAATGTTTATAGCTTTTAAGTACTTTATTTTTACTTGTGTTTAATTGTTTTCTTGTCACTTACTCCCATCCTAATTTCTCTTTAATTATAGAAACAGTGGAAATCAGTGAGAAACAGTAAGATGTATTGCATGTTATTAACAGAGTGGCATTGTGTTTTAATTTGTTGGTATGAGCTCACCTTTTTGTGCTGTCTCACACACAGGGTCATTTTTCATAATTGTTTGTTTTCTCAACTAATCTTCTCTTTCTTTTTCTTTTTCTCTGTCACTGCAACATTCTCATAATCTCTTATATATCTGTTTTTTTTTAAGCTTGTCCTATGCTTTTTTTCTAGATCACAATCTAATTTGCTGTCTTTATACTTTTATCCTAAATTGTTTGCTTCTCTTCTTTTTCACACTTATCCTTCCCTTGACTATTCTTCTTTTTCTCTTTTTCAAGTATTCCTCTGGGCCCATATCTGTTCAGACCAAGACCTCATTTGTCTCTCCATCATGCATGCTGCATCAAATCATGCTTCCCCCTTTACTCTTTTTTTTTTCTTTACATTTTTTGGCACAAAATTGTTGCCAAAGTAATTGATAAGCAAAATAGTCTCAAAGGTTTTATCCACAAATTGTTTGTTACTTCACTGTTAAATTTGCTGTTCACGTGTTATTGTGTTCCTGTGTGAATGAAAATAATTTGAAACAGGACTATGTAATGTGTTTAGGCTTTATGGAAGTCACTAAGGAAGTCATCCTAAGAATTATTTCTAAATTTTATTGTTGCTTTCTAACACTGTCTAAGAAGACAAAAACACAACACTGCAGCTTCCACATGCATGCACATGCACCATCTGCATGGCTGAGAACTGGGACATGAAACAGTCCATCCTACTACAGATGAACATTGTCTCTCACCATATTGTATTCTCCACTTACAAACTGCTCTAAATGTAAGACTAGACAGGCAAAAAAATGATGCTCATAACAATATTTGTTAGTGATAGAAGCATACTTTTATTCATTAAATCTGTGTTCAGACAAATGTCCCGAATGTCATTGTCCTTATTCCTTTCCTTGTTACACTGAATGTTTATGTTCCTTGTTAAGCATTTTATGTAAGTTATGAGCATTTTGCTGTTAACAACAGCCAAATGGCCGACATGGCTCCTGTCAGAGCATAAAAGTATAGATCGAAGCTCTGTGTTCAGTGTGGCATAATCAATATCTCTGTCCTCAGGACAGGAAGGTATAATTTTCCACTCTCATAGCAGTATAGTGTGTGTGTGTGTGTGTGTGTGTGTGTGTAGGGTCATGTTATGCCTCATGCTTGGAGCATGCTATGGACTGTAGCAATAATGACCATGAAGATGTGTCATTTATTGGAGTGTACTGATCAATCACAGTGATCGCCATGGGCCAGAGTTTCAGCCGTGGGGAGACAGAAAGGACTGCGATAGCGGGTGTAAATGAAAAGGAAATGAAACACCAACAGTAGGTTTAACTGTATGTGAAAATCTTTTCCACATGAATACATATCATCTGTGCCATGTTAGAAATAGACCAAATATTGGTTTGGACTTTGTGTTTCTTAAATTTCTTTGGAGCAGGACAGTAATCATGATTAATTGTATTTTAATTCATTATAATTACTGTTGGTATTATTAAAGTATTTTTAAATTTAATTTTAAATTGAATGCAGTGTTTTTGTTTATGTGTGTGTGTGTGTGTGTGCATGTATGTATGTATGTGTGTGTGTATGTGTGTTAACACACACACATGTACATATATGTGTGTATGTTGTTACTCCATCATGTGTTCCTTGTTCCAGTTCAGTCTTTCCAGTTGCCTCTCCTCTTTACGTGACTGCTAGAGACAGATAAGTGAGTGGAGGAGGAGGAGGAGGAGGGGTGCCCAGCATGTCCTGATGTGGAAGGAGGCAATGATGGAGCAGCAGCAAGATCTCTGACTTAGGTGGAAGATGAGACAACTGAGGCTGTGAGTGAAGGAAGGATGGGAGGCCTGTTTGTCCCTGCTAGGGACACAAAAGGAGAGTGTTGAGCTTGTTTCTGAACTAAATGCGTTGAAGAATCTGCTCAGTTCATTGGCTCTGTTCAGACTCCCATCTGTCTGGTCTCCATTCTGCTTGAATCCTGTGATCTTCTTCATCCTTGGCCCTGACATCTCTTATGTTATTCTGCTGGAGCATGTTCTCCAGCTTTCTCTTGTCTGTCTTCTTGTTGTCTCTAATCTTGACTGTCAATTGTTTCTGTACTGGCCTCAATAATTCTGTCTTTTCCTCCCTTAAGGCTCTTTTTTTCTTGTTGAGGAACTCTTTTAGGTCACTGGGGATCCAGGGTTTATTGTTGGGGAAGCACTTCACTGTTCTGGTGGGAATTATGTTGTCCACAGAGAAATTAATATAGGCAATCACACACTCAGTCATGGCATTGATGTCATCTCCATATGCCTCTGAGTGTATCCCAGTCTGTAGCCTCCAAACACCCCTGTAGAGTTTCTTCACCTTCTTGTGACCACCTCCTGACAGTCATTTTGGTTACAGATTGCCCCTGAGTGATGAGTTTGTAGGTGGAGGAGCGATAGACCTAATTATGATCTGCCATGCTGAGACCAGGTAATGCAGATGAGCTGTATGCATCTCTGATGGTCCACTGTGATGTTACCGCTCCAACATAAAGAGTAACTACTACTTACAGTTTTGTTGTATGGATTAATACAGAGGTTTAAATAGGGACATTGTGCAGAGAATGTCGTTAGTGACGCTAATTAGGCGAATGAGAAGGAAATGACAGTGTGGCTGTGAAGCAGAATCTGTGATCTTTAGCCCACAGTGAGCTGAGGAGATAGCAGATAATTTAAATATTCAGAGGCCTGAGGCTTCAGAAGCTGGTTTCATGTCATGTTAAGGGAGGTGAGAAGAAAAAAGTGATCTCTTTGAGTGAGTGTCTGTGTGTGGGGGTGTGTGGGTCTGCGTGCATGTGTGTCGGGAGAGAGGAATACTGTACTCACCCTACTGAGTCACTCACTGCCAATTATAAAAACCCAACGGCGACCTCTCCCCCTTTTCTTCCCATCTGCCTCACTCACTTTGCACCTCATCAAGCCACCAGGCCTCATCCTCATTTATTGCTTAGATTTCCTATTAGCTCTTTTTTTTTTACTGTTTCTCCACTTCCCTCTCTTTCAGTTTTTATAGAATCATTGTCCTAATTATTATACCCTTTTGGAAATGGGAGAGGAAAGGATGGAAGGAAGAGAAGAAAGAAAGAGAAAGGGTGGAGGGGAAGATGAAAGCTGAAAAGACTGAAAGGAGGATAAAGGAGGAAAATATTAAGGGAGGGAAAGGATCAGATGTGATAACAGTGGGAAAAAGAGAAGGGCAGGAAAAAATGGAGATCAGGATGGATTAAATTAGATTTGTTTTGACTCCATTTATGTCTAAATAGAAATGAGATTTTCTCAAGTTGAAGCATATTACCACAATACTTCACAGCAGTTAGTGACACTTTCTGTTTCTACTTACTTTCTTTTGCTTTTTTAAAATTGAACCAGTGTAATCATTTTTTTGTATTTAAAGAGATTGTTTAGTCAATTTTTAAAACTTGATCGAACAACTTGCGATGATAATGAGGGAGTGAATAAAGTAAAACATTTTTGCTTAATCATAAGGAATTCATCATGCATTTCTGGGGTATCAATAACCTCTTTGGGGTGCTAATTGTCTTTATTGAGAGTGCAGAGCGACAGCAAACAGGAGAGAGAGAAAGGGGATAACATGTTGCAGAGATCACAAACCAGGAGTTGCATTGACTGGCTGCAATGAGGATAAACTGTATAGCATTCTTATATTGGCTCATTTAACTGAGCTGAGCTTTATTTAGCGTCTAAATATGGCAAATTTATGTTCTCCACTCTTGTGTGAACATCCTTTTTTAAGGCATTTGGCCACCTTGTGGTAGCACAATGGCTTGACTTCACATTGCCATTATTTTCTCCAGTCGAGTCTTTGGACTCGACTGGTGAATAATAGCACAGTTTCTTTAAATGACATTCCCTCATTTGGTGTTTTCAAGATTGCCATGGACATTTCTTGTTTGCACCATTTGGGTAAGAACCTGTTAGCTGCAAAGGTCATAGAACATGATTGATGTTATTTTGACACTCATCAAATAATTCAGTGACAGCACTCCCAAAGGCATTGAATCTTTTATTACAGACTACAGGTAATCACTTTTAGTATTCTAGTTGTATTGATTTGCTAAGATAGTACAAAATTGGACCTAAACCGTATCAGTTCACTACACTCACCCAGTCTGGCAGAGAAAAAAAGTGACTTTATTTCCTGCATTTCTACATACATTGGGACCATAATGAGACAAAATCAACATAATAATTAAGCTGGACATATTCTACCAGAGAGCATGGTTCTAAAATATTGATGAGAAAAAGCTGTCCTACATTCTGTATTCTGTAGGTGGTAGTGGTCATGCCCATTTCTGTACCCAGAGTTACAACCAAATATGGTCCGGCAGTGTTCAGCTTTTATGAGCCTCACCTGTGGAACAAACTCCCAGAATGCATCAGGGCTGCTGAAACTCAGTTCCTTCAAGTCAAAGTTGAAAACCTTTTTATTTACTGCTGCATTTCAGTAATCTACTACAATGCACTGAAACCTTTATTTCTTGCATCTCAGTTGTTTTATTTTTTTAACTTATGCATCTTTAATTCTGCTTTTGAACTCTTTTGCTTTTTAATGTATTTTAAAACTGTTCTGATGTAAAGCACTTTGAATTGTCTTGAAATGTGCTATACAAATTAACTTGTTTGCCCTACCTTGTATTATTAAATGGAAGGAGAATTGACCAAGACTTGAGAGAATCATGCTGTGAACTTAAAATCTCCATTTATTTGCATTTTGTGTGTGATCAGTTTTGAAATAAAGTGAGTCAGTTCCAGTGTTTTCTCCATTTATTTATATAGCTTTATGCATGAAAGGGTTAATATAATTTGGTGATTCTGCTTCTTGTCTGAAACTCTATGTTTTGATCTAGCTGCTCCTCATCTGTCTTCTGATATTAAAGAAAAGTCAAAAGCACAAGTGTTGTCAAAATCACCTTGTTACTGCAGATCAGTTTCTGCTGTTGTTGCTCCTTCATTTCTATTTATCAGGACAGAATTTTTATACAGGATATTAAAAAACAAACAAAGAAACAAAATCCCCCAGGAAAAACACTGTCAGAACTTATTTTTTCACAGTAAAAATTAATATGTAATATATATTAAGTCCAAAATAAAGAGATGTGTCATATTTCTTTTTTCTACAATTCCTATAATTTGACATAAATTTGAAATGTCTAGGTCACATGGTTATCAATTTCATTCACTTTATAGTTTATCTCTAAATGAGACCCTCTGGGATTCGTAGTGACTGTTGAATGTCCAACCTAAAATAAACTTCCTAACTAATGCCAGTATTCACAGAGAGGGAGTAGCTTCAGACGTTTGTACC
>JAOWBL010002246.1:0-13977 GCA_028564865.1 Zenarchopterus dispar
CTTTCAGAAAACACCACTGAGCTCATTACTGAAGAGAAACCAGTAACTCCAGTAAAATAAGAAAACAAACAAACAAAAAAACCACTAAAGGTTGTTCAACAGTGACTGAACACCAGCAGATGAAGTCAGACATTTAGGACTCACAACTACGGCACATTAGAGCTGAATGGAAATGCCGCACCCAAGAGGAGGTCTGCGCTGAATCTGAAAAGGTCTTACCAGTCAGACATCTTCAGACGAGAATGTGATTCTTTAACAATACTTTTTGCTGCTGTCAAGAGGCCTCCCCGAGTCTTTTTTTCCAAGGAACAGATCATTCATCCAATTAACTGTTCAAATGAACCAAGAAATGAACCCAGAAATAAAAATGTGATTCTGACATGACAGGAAGTCACTGTGTTCAATCAATGTAAGACGTGGTCTCGTATCAATTGCTAGCGGCTGAATCAAACTAAAACAGTATGGTGGCAGAGTTTGTGGGATCAGACCGGTGGCTCTCACGTCTCACCTAATGAAGACACTGGAGAGACTGGTCCTTCATCATCTCCGCTCTGTGGGGAGCTCAGCAATGGACCCACTGCAGTTTGCCTACCGACCTGGCATAGGAGTGGAGGATGCTGTGATCTTCTTGCTTCACTGTGCTCTGGCTCACCTGGAGAAGCCTGGCAGCACTGCGAAAATTCTGTTTTTCGACTTCTCCAGTGCTTTCAACACCATACGTCCACTGCTTCTGAGGGACTAATTGGAGACGGCCGGTGTGGACTCTGACCTGGCAGCATGGATCCTGGATTACCTCACTAACCGATCCCAGTTTGTGAAAGCAAACTGGGATCAAGAACGCAGTCATTTATGTCATGGTGTGAAGAAGCAGGGAAACATCTAAAACATGAAGTACACCGGCCCTCGAGGCCTGGAGTTTGACACCCCTGCCTTAAATCAAAGTAACAGTCAGTCGCACACATTTCCTGACAATAGTTTTGTTGAGAGACAGGACCCGCATGTTCACAAGTCCAGACCTGCAGTTCCTCTACTGACCACTAAGGTCTGGATCTAAACCTGATTCTGTCTCCATTCACCTCCATCTTCAAATGTCCAACTTTCTTCATAGTCTGATACAAAAACCAGTTAGGTCTTTATAATTAAATTTCACATTCATAACAACTGTACGGAGGTGAATTTTTATATCTATCAGATAAATTTATATAAAACAAAACAGAGCTGTGGTCTTTTGATTGGCAGGGGATGAGTTTTTGAAAATGAACTATATGAAGATCAGAGACGATGGGGAGCACTCAGTGTGGGTGCTCCCCAGGGGACCATCCTGGCCCCCTTTCTCTTCACCCTCTACAATTCTGATTTTATACACAATGCAGACAGCTGTGTCCTGCAGAGGTGCAGTGGTTGGCAAAAATCTTGAATGATGGTGATCAGTATTCACTTAAACCTTTGGTAAAATTGAAATTGTTTTAAAAAAAAGCAGTAATGACTAAGCACAATGGGGCGTTAACTACTTTATTTGTAAAAGTATTTCCACATGAACAATGAAAACTGCAGAGATTAAACATCTGAGTCGTAAGAAAACCACTTAATGAGAAAAATCCCACCAGGAGAATATAACCACCAAGGAGGTTTCACTGGCTTAATTGTTAAAGATATTGTTTTAATTATTTAAAACCAAAAATCATGAGAAACATTTATGACTTGAGATGTGTCTGATGATGCAGCAGCGGCTTATGTACCAGGATTCAACCCAGACAAATTAAACTCCTGCTGTACCGTTTATCAATGTCCTAAACCACGCTTGATCATTGCGCTGAACCCATATCTTTAGCTAAGAACTCTGTTATTGATCAAGTGATTTCCCTGTGCCATTTTAAAATCTGCTTGTATGGACTTTCAAACATTTCAGGCAATGAGAGCAAGTAGCACACATGCTCTAAACACCTGATGTTGCGCAGCACCAACTTTTTTTTTTTAAGAAACCCAAATAATACCATACTGTCAATGGTCTGTTTCTCTTTTGTAGACTAAGGTTTTAGTTGATCCAGCTCCTGACAGGTTTGTCAAGCCAGAAGCCATTACACAACAGATTAAAGTTGATGCAGTTGTAATGGAAAATTGCTGTGATCACACAATGAGGGGGTTGAGTTAGCTAGTGTGACAAAACGCATGTCTTGAATGACTTAGGTTTGGGGGAACAGAACTGTAACCTTTGAACTTTTAATCTGTAAACAGCTGCTGTCCTTGGTAGATAAGCAGACAGGCTAGTTCACGGCAAAGCTATTTACAACATCTTTACCTGATTCGCCTACCTTCTCTTCTCTCTGGTAACCCTCATATTGAGTATTCTTTCATTTGATTTTCTCCTTCTCCCTTTTTTCTTGGTTATAAAAGCTCATGAGTTTTTTTTATGTCTCTCAGACCCAACTTAGCATGCTGTACAGTTGACTCGTTACAACTAAATAAAGTACTAAACTTGGAGCTCATTGTGATTGTGCTTTTGATAAAGAACTTCTCTGAGCAATTGCTAGAATTGCCAGAACAATTTGGCGTTGTTGGCAGGATTTCACGAGTGTGATTTCGCTGGAGACGGGCCCCGGGGACTGATCATCCTGAGGTCCAATTTAACTCAGCCCTACCGTAATTGACTGAAAAGGAGGGACTGGGTCCACCGCTCCAGTGTCAGCACATCGCTGGAAATCTTTGGGTGTCTCCCTAGGAGAGACCAGTCATCACGATACGGTGAGCTCCTTTCAAGTTGGACTATCAGGAAGAGCTGGGCTCAATAATAGGGTGAATATGAAGGCTTGAACGACCCTAGGAAAAATAAAACACAGTCTAGGGAAAAGTCTATTGCATCTAGGAAGCAATTTTATTGTGAAATAGAGGACGAATAGACACAGCATTTTAGCACTTTTGCGCTGGTGTAGGAATCATGAAGGCAGAAAGGTCAGCATAAGATGTTCTGACTGAAATGAGTAACAGATCTGTAAGAATAGTCAGTCCTCCTGATACTCCCATTTGAAAAGACATGTCAAGAAAAATGGGAAAAAAGAAACAAAGAGAAAAAACGGGGGAAAGAATGGTCTAAAGAATTTGCGAGTGTTTGCGAAAGTTTAGAGTGTGTGAATGAATGGTTTAAAGAATTTGGTTTTCCCGAAACTTTAAGCATTACTCAGATTAAGAAAGTACGAGAGCAAGTTGAGAAAAGATGGAAAGACCTAATTCAGAAGAAGAAGAAAATTAGGTCTGTGGAGGTATGGACAATTGAAAAATACAGAAAGTGTTTATCTGTTTGGGAGAAAAAAAGCAGAAAGTAGGGAACGGAAAGCATGTTTAAGAGATCTGGGAGGTGGACGAGACCTCAGTGGGGATGTAGCGGGACAAACAGATAATGCGTCCTGGACAAAGAAATTTTGTGGTGTTTCACTCCTCCGTATCATTGCCCTACCAGCTCTGACCGCGTTGCGAGTGGACATGGACCTGGACTCGTCTCCTCCACTACCGCAGACCTCCAGACCTCCAGACCTCCTGCTCAAGCCCCTCCAGACTTTGGTGACAGTCATGAAGCATCTGGATCCTCCTTTTCCGACCAAGAGCCAGACAACCCCCATCCCAGCCTGATTCCACCTCTTCTCCAGGAGGAGCAGATGGAGAAGACTTCTCTCCACACCAGAAGTGGAAGATTGGGAAAAGTTGTTCTACGATCATAGATAGACTGAAACCTGACATGGCAGCCCACATTCAACAGTTGTATATGGGCATGAGACTTGAAACACGTCTGGATAAACTTCGCAAGCATGACTGTCATGGGCAAGAGTTTATGAATGATAAAAGAAAACAGAAGTCAGCGTCCAAGAGAGACTCTGAAATGCATAAGGCTACTCTCACTCTGTTTTCTGGCGTTATTAACCAGCAAGGGGCCGTGGACAAGGACACAGACGAAGAAGGGGAGGACACAGATGGAGAGGATGAGGAAGGACCAGAGACTCTGATTGCTGTCATTATTGTGGCCGTGCTGGACACTGGCAAAAAGATTGTCCTGACTGGCCACATAGGTTACCAGACAGAGGTTGGGCGGACTGAGGGTGTGTGGGGGAGGAGAGGACTTCCAGGCCAGTGTCGATTGCATCCACTCACCGCTCTTCCGTCAACACGCAAACAGGGAAGTGAGACACCACAAACACAAACACAAACACAAAGACAAATACAAACACACACATACATATATGCACATCTGACAGATGTGGCTTTTAAATCTTTCCCTATGTTCAATTTAACAATCAACGATGAATCGGTACCCTTCATGGTTGATTCTGGTGCTATCATTCTGTGTTACAATCCTCGTGTTTGATGCTCCTCCCACTGTGGGAAAACACTCAATCACCTCCATCTCTGCATCTGGTCACCAACAAAGAGAGAATTTGACTAATCGCATCCCTGTTTCTCTCCAGGAATGGGAAGAATTAAAAACAATTTTCACCTGACAAATTTGTGTCCCATAAATCTTTTGGAAAGGGACCTAATGTGTGTACTAGGCATGACAATCACATCAGGTCCTGAAGGTCATCTGGCAACTCGGGGCTTGTCAAATCCTGAAAAAAGTGATTATTAATATACTATGTTGAAGTATAGTCTTACCACTCCATCACATGCATATTAGTGGAAGACTGGAGATTTCCCACTTCATATTGGAGGAATTTGTGTCATGCACAACCAAGTTCAGACTATATGAAGGAAGGGAGCTTACAATGCACATCTTTCTTTATTAAAGTGTCTTACTAACTTTGGAGTAGAAACAACAATTTGTCTATCCAAATTATCTGAAGTAGAGTGGCATTGGGTGGGCGGGTTTGTTTTTAAAGGGGAAAAGCAATTGATTGGAAGCCTACCTCTGAGGAGGATATGTTTTATTCTCCCTGTGGGAAAATGTTTGTCTTCTAAAAATTTCATGAAAAAGAAAATTAGTCATGATAATGGAAACACAATTTTTCAAGAAAAAAACAAGAACAAGTTGGTCATATTATTGTGAGATTTAAGTCATAATTTTATGAGAAAAATATTAAGATTAAAGAGGTGTATAAGAAAAAGTTTACAGCCATTTCCAATGGTACAGAAAATACCAGAGAAAATGCAGTGGATCTGCAGAATTATTAAACAGATTTGATCAACAAGTGACTGGTTGTATGATTATCTGATGGTGTCCACAGGTAGTTTCTTCTACATCTGTTGTTTAAATCTAGTTCAAAATTCCATCAGAGATTAAATAATTAGGATGGCCAAAATATTACATTATATGAGTAAATTTAAAGTAAAGGTGGCCCTGCCAAGACCAGCAGAGGGCCCCCAACATCCTTTGCAGCCTGGTGACTGGATCCTGGTGAAGGAACTCCGGAGGAAGCACTGTAAAAACCAAGAGGTGGCAAGGTTCATTCCAGATACTCCTCGTCACACACCGTTGTGAAGGTTGCTGAGAGGGCCACCTGGATTCACGCCAGCCACTGTCGGAACACCTCTTGAAGGCCAACAAGAAACTGGTCTCTCAACCACATGGCAGAATAATCCCTGACTCCAGTTCCAGTGTGAGAATTCAGGAGTGGATACCTCTATGTGGGGCCGATTTGACTCTGTCTTTGGGAAATGGAAGCCCCTTGTAATTTCTGTGCTCTGTGCTATAATTGCTAAGGTGAACATGTTGGCCCTGTGTGGATGTTATGTTGGCCCTGTGTTAGGGGTTTGATGGGAGAGAAACGGGCGGACTCTGGCTATATTCTTTAGATGATAAAAAGCTGTTTTAACCACATTCCTAACATGTGGAATAAAACTAAGCTCAGAGTCAAGAATGACACCCAAGTTCTTTACTTGATCGGATGTCTTTAAAGATAGTGCATTTAATTTTGACAACTGTTTTTCTCTCTTGGCCTTCGGACCGATAACTAAAACTTCAGTTTTGTCCTGATTGAGCTGGAGGAAATTTTCTGCCATCCATGATTTAACATCTAAAATATAATTAAAAAGATCATCAATGCCCTGTGTGTCTTCAGGGGACATGGCGATGTATAGCTGTATGTCATCAGCATAGTGGTTGGTGGAACTGTGGAAGAGGAAGAAGATAGTCAGCTACAGGTGTGTTGGATCGTTGGGGCAGCCTGGTGGAGTTTGGGAGCTGGAACAGGGCTGCTCCGCTTCTTTGGCTGAACACCAGCAGCCTTGTAAAAGGAGATGGTCTTCAAGGTCTGGACAGCACAAACGAATGTTGGCAGCTAAAACACAGCTCCCCAACTTATTCGGGTGAACACCGTCAGCCCTGTAAAAAGATGATCTGTTCCAGAACAGGTTAAAATTGTCAATAAAACCAAACACGTTCACCATGCAGGCTGACTGGAGCCTGGTGTTGAAGCTGAGAAGCCTGCTAAAATCCCACACTTCACAGTTCAGTGAGGGGAGAAGTCCAGAGATAAAAATAGACAAACCACGGCCATTCAAAAAGTTTAAAAGATTCTTAAAATCCTTTTTGTTCAGTTCAGATTGTTTAGAGAAGTGTCATTAAAACCCACATGTAAAATCAGTCTCTTTATCGAGGATGGAAATGAGCACAGCAGTCCTGGAAGTTTCTCCAGGACTGTGGTACCTGGAAAGCAGTGGGTGACAGAGTTAAGAAAGCACAGATTACCAATAACTGAGACTATAGCTGTAGTTGGGGCAAACAAGGGTCGTGGAGATGATGGAGGTGATAGTTTCCCAGCATATCTCTGGTCCACAGGGGCTGGATGCTCTGCCGTGGACAGCAACAGCTGTGGTGAGAATGAGCAGCAGGCAGAGAATGGATCCACAGCTGTACCTCTTCATCTGGGTGCCGGCATGAACTCTAGAGTGGCGCAAAGCCTCTTGACACGGCCTGCGTGTCCTTGTGGTGGTTGTGCTGGAGGTTGTCTGAGGCCACGGGTAACGGAGGAGATAAGCGAGGAGGCCGGGATTCACCCGCTGTGGGCAGGGGAGGGAAATCCCGGAGAGTGAGGATGTTGAACTTATTTTCTAGTGCAATGTTACAATGTGGAGTCGGAGGGGACTTCTGCTGTCCCCAGTCACGGGCACCAACCACAGTCCAGGCACTCTGACATGGAGCAGAGCTCACCTTCAGTCTTGCTCCAAGTCGAGCCCAGGTGGCATCACAGACACCACACAGACGGTCAGAAGAGTGGGAGACTGGAGAAACATTTGGTTGAGAAAGAGCCGTTGTCCCAGGGTGGATGCCACTCTGCTGAAATCCCTCTCCCGGGCAAGGAGAGACCAGCGGCAGTGGTGAAGACTCTGTCCCAGTGGAGATGCTAGATCGGAGATTCCAACGAGAGGGAAAATTTCAGACACTTGAGATGTGGGTCCATCGGCCCTCGCAATGCCAAAAACGATGGTGTCCATCAGCTTCTTGGCTTCATGGATCTGGTAGAGCTTGTGAATTCTGTCTTCTAATTCTGCGATTTTGGCATTAAAGGCAGAACAGTTGGAGCATCCAGGATGAGAGGTGAGTGGTGCCATAGAGGAATTAAACAATAAAAGTCATTAAAAAAGTTTAAAAAGTTGTTAAAAATGGTAAAAGTCGATTTAAAAAATGTAAGAACTCCTTGAGAGCGTTTTGACGGCGTCTGACATCACTTCAGTAAGAAACCCTCATATTGAGTATTCTTCTCATCTGATTTTCTCCTTCTCCCCTTTTTCTTGGTTATAAAAGCTCATGAGCTTTTATGCCTCTCAGATTCAACTGACCAGCTTACTATGCTGTACGGTTGACTCTCGTTGGAACTAAATAAAGTACTAAATTGGGAGCTCATTGCGATTGTGCTTTTGATAGTCTCTCTGGGCAATTGCTAGAATTGCCAGAACACAGTCCAGAGCTCCACTTACTCTAGCATTATGTGGCAAATTTATAAACTGCTTTCATTGCAATTACAAAATCATGTTTTAAGATATTACATTATTATTGCAAATGCTATTAATTATCCAGCCCTGGTTTCCATGGATTAAAAAATAATAATTTTTTAAATATAATTTTGTTCTAGGAAGGAAGCTGCACCATTAAATGTGACCGAGGCAGCTGCTTTACAATCTTGTATCCAGAAAAAAAAAAAACCTTGTTTGGCTCAGTTTATTTTCACTTGCCCAACAGGCCAGGTGCCTAGGTCACCCCTCTCACCCAGAAACAAGAGTTCACTGGTCTGAGAAAGCAGACGAGTGTTAATGTCAAGCTCTGATCATTGAACTGAAATAACATCCAGAAAAAAATGAACCGCAATTCCTCCTTAAGCTTGTGAGAGACTGAATAAATCATACAGGAAACCTCTACTTCAACTTAGTGCTGCTTAAATTGGATCTACAGTTGCTGAATCATGAAGTTCCTTAGTATTGTTCATATGATTTTTTTCCTTTTTGGCAAGTTTTTTAATTAATGAATAACTGGATTATATGTCGTTTTTCTGAGGCTCTGTTTGCTTGTCATGAAGACCCACAGCAATTGGATGATTCTAATTATTTTTAACAAAAAAAAGCACCTCCACACTAAACCAGGAGGTTTTAAAGAAAGTCCTCATAAATTCTCACTGTAAAGACATTGGAGATGCTTTTCTACATATAAATGCTAACTTGATGTTTTCATGTAACTTTGTGGCATGTCCTCTTATACAATGAATCATGTTGTTTTTTCCTATGTGTGAACAAACAACAGCTTGTGACGTCTCTTGGATGCAGTTCTCATTGGGCCTCTCGTTCTGTTTATTTACCAATTCTGGACGACCACACAGGCATAAAACATGACATCTCTCCCTTCTCTAATGGAAAATCACCGCTCCGAGCTCTGACTGATAGCGGCTCATTGCAGAGGAATGTGAGCAGGTTTTCCAGCTCAGAGAACAATGTGAAGATCATCAATGAGAGCATGGACTAACCTGCAGATAAGCCCTAACAGAAAAGCTGCATTATGGGCTGGCTGATTTGGAGTCCTCCACAGAAACACAATGGCCTCCCTACCACCGCATAACTGGAGGCCGGATTACTGAACATGACTTCCGCTAACAGGAATGATCACAATTGCTTTTATGAACCAAGACTTAGCCAAATCAGCCATCATGTTTTCATTCCTTCCTCCATGAACATTGCCATTTCTGTGTTGGGAGATACCTGAACAGGAGCTTCAGCTTAAAACTAAGCTTGACTTTTGTTAAATAACTGCAGGTTTGGTCAATGATTTGACCAAATCCTTTAAACCTACACTGAAGGAGCACCCAGAAACCTATTTACAGTGATCTTCATAAGACAGACAACACAGGCAGTGACACAGGAACCATGGACAAGCTGCTCTTGTTGACATACTGACATCGGAAATGCTTACAACGTCTGACTAAAATAAAAGCATCAATATCTGTGAGGGTTTCCATCTCTGCACCTCCTAAAACCGCACAAACTGAATCTTCTTCGTTTCTCTAAAAGTTACATAACAACCTCACAACGTCCTGTTTTGAGTCGTCAGATGGAACAGCGGCAGGATGTGAGATGTTGGACTGAGCTAGCCATGCAGCATTATGTTAAAAAAACAGGAGTTGATCAAGTCAAAGGCAGAGGTGGACAAAGTCCAAAAGCAAACTCTCAAGTTAAATACTCCTCAAAGAAAGCTAGAAAACAAAGTGATAAACTGTAGAATTAATTATTATTAGGAGCAGCCTCATCAGCATTTAAAAATGTACACTTTACTTTTTCAGCTTATTGAACACTTGGAGTGGTGGTACAGTCAACTGTGACTGTACTGCCAACAACATCTTTCCTGGAAGTTCAAAGATACGCCGACACATATGGACCTCTGACAGGACACCTCAGGGCTCAAAACTAAAAATCAAACTTTTACCTGGGTAACATCCAGCTAGATGTGACTGGATGTTGACTGTTTTCCTGTCAACATCCAGAATGTGTATATTGTGTCCAACATGAGACGATAGTAATCATTCTGGCCAATCACTCAGCAGCTGGACATTGTTACTGGAATATTGGTTTTAAGATGGTTAAAGGAGCAATGTGAAGCCAAAAATGTAATTCATACTCCATTCTCCAATCAAACAGGGCCAGTACAGCCGCACAAAGTCAGTTCATCTACCTGTAACACAGGCAGTGTAAGAAACAACCAAACACATCCCCTCCCACTCCTCGCCGGTCCAGGGCGTTAATTCAACACCAAATGTTTGAAAATCAAAAACCCAAAATCTGAGAATCAAAAACAGAATCTGTAACCAAGAAAATTAAAATAGTCATGAGTGCAGTCGTTTTTCTCAGTTACACTTTTCTTTTCTCACCATCATTACTGAAACCATCTTCGTTTTGCAGCCATATTTCTCAGTTGTAATTCTGTAAAGAGTCAAATCAGCACTGTGTCAATCTACCACGGAGAGGCGAGACATAGTCAACATCAATACATTTGACCTGGAGTTGACACCATCATAACTTGACTTCAAAAATATTTAGAAACAAAACCTAGTAGTGATGTAGTGGATAAACAGATGTAATTTCACAGCCACACAAAGTTATTAGCAGTCGACAGTTGTTAATGTGTTTGACTCGTATGAACCATTTACTCTCCACAAGAAGGGTTAGCTAATAGTTTAGCACGTTTATTTTCCACTTTGATGTCAGCTACATCCAAGTTATATTTCCATCCACATATATCCAAGCTTTCCTCAGATTCAACACACATGAAAATATTCTTTGGGTATTCTTGTAAATAATTATCATTCACTGTAACAAAATCAGGTTAGTGGTAAAGTTAATGGTATCATAACATCAAAAAAACTATTTTCACACCTAACCTAACTCTGCTGCTAATCCACACTCGGACCTGTAGGCTGAAGAGGGTTGAGGTTCACGTGGAACTAAAATGTGTTGGAGTTCCTCAATTGACCACTAGAGGCTGCAAAACAGACTTAATCTTCATTAACTTCCATGTTAAAATCTCCAACTTTAAAGCATACAGTCTGGTTCAAAACCATTTTGGTCTCAGTCATTTGGTTTCACATCCATGACAACTCTGAGGGGGTCAATCTTTTTGTACCACACCAGGAGAATTTATGTAAAGCATTAAATGTATTACTAATATGACTGATTGACAGTCGGCTCAGCCAATAATTAGGTGATATCACTTCCTCGCCTGTAATCATCATGATACCACGCTTAGCAAAGTAATCAACCCTTTGTATTAACACAGAGTCAAATAAACACAATGGTAACTTTTGATTTTGCCATTGAATCAACATTTTTAACGGTATATTCTGCTGTAAACATCTGATGGCAGCTCTGCAGATATCTCAGCCGGGTTTGGCTGAAGGAGCTTGTAGCCACAGCTAACATTGATTGACATACGATGCACGTTGCTTGCAGTACAAAGAAAAAGAGGTTTCAGAAACCCGTGGGTCATGTGACTTAATGCCACACCTCCAGCACTTTTGTAACAATTTGTGTAGGATTATGGCTGTAATGTCTCTGTTGTCTGTGGTTTAACTGGTCTTGTAGCCACAGCAATGTGCTTGTTCAGCTTGTGATTTAAGATTATAGAGTGCTACACTTTTCAACCATTAACGGTGGTTTAACTCTTGGCAATAAACTTGTTCTTGAAGGTAGACTATGGCATGGATTGATTTTCACAGGTTCTGGACTCTTCCAGGCCAACCCAGAATCGGCCACAGATTTGTGTGCTGCTCGTTGATTCTGTTGGCTGTTAAGATCTTTAAAAGGCATTGATTATCTAAATCCATCAAGACATAACCTAACATATACTTCACATTACAGCTGTGATGTCATCTCACATGTGTTTAAATAAACTTTTTTAGGTAGACCTGGTATACCTAATAAAGTAAATACACACTTGTTAAATTAGCCAAGTTGTTTTACAGCAGGAACATCAAACACATGCTCATTAGTAAGGAGTTTAGACAGCACCACTACATTGTTTGTCCCAACACTTGGCAAATTTGTTGCTACATGCTTCAAATAATAAAAGACATTAGAAACATCTGTGAATTTCAAGAGTTGTAAGCTGCAGTGGACTGAAGTGTGACATGTAAGAGAAGTAAACAGGTCTTGATTTGTATTGCTCCTACATTTCTGGAAGCTGTTACAAATATTTCAGCAGGAAACTCTGAGTTTTGGGTGGAAGTATTTAGTCTGGAGCTGTGGTGAAATGTGAGCTCAATTATGTGAAGAGAGCATCTCCTGTTAAGGAAGGAGACATGACAGAGAGTGTGGTGGGAGTTGGATCTCAGAGTCTGGGCGGGTTGGTCCTCATTAAACAGCTCATTTCCTCAGGCTGAGTTAGGGTTACACGCCAGTTTGTCTGACACAACCAACAATTATCCTCAGATTTACACCCACCAGCCAGGTGAGGCTGCAGATACACAAACAATTACAACACTTAGCTGCAGAGCAGAAATGAAGATGAACAAAGTTGCTGTGCAGCCCATAAACATCCATCTGTGTCACCAGGTCTATAGCAGGGGTGTCAAACTCCGGGCCTCCAATGCTGGTGTCCTGCATGTTTTAGATGTTTCCCTGCTTCTTCACACCATGACATAAATGACTGTGTCCTTGACAGAATTTGTCAGACGTTGATGACAACCTCTTAACAACCACTAATTAGAATCAGGTGTGTTGGTGCAAGGAAACATCTAAAACCTGCTGGACACTGGACACCTGTGATATACAGAGAGGTGATGACTGCTCCTCCACTCACATAGCCCACCCTCTTCTTTCCTTTCTCCATGATCCAGACACATCATGAATAAGTCCTGAGACTTCACATGTGAGCATTTCTCAACAGTGAGGCTCTATGCTGAAAACCAACACAGAACATTGGTGTTGAGGTTTCAGAGAACCTACCCAAACACTTGTAAAAACCAGCATCAGTTTCTCACAGCATCCACAGATGAAGTTAAAGTAAATACACACTTGTCTCAAACAGCTAAGGGCCAGAGCATAAGATCATTTCAGACGCAACATTTAAGGCTTCATTGGTCTAAGACTGCAGTACTGCCACAGTGCTGACATAGGTCAACACTCACACTCAAGAAGACCTGGACATACCCCCTGTGATGTCACTTGTGTTTCTGAAGATGAATTTCAAACCCCATTTCCACCTCTGCATGTCACCATGTTGGTAAGAGCTAACTCCTCCCACTTCTGGTTAATTAAAAAATGAAAAAAAAAAAATGGGTGGAGCAACCAAACCTGGAAACAACCTGGAACACGCCCACCTTAGCTCCATTACCACAACTTAACCATTTTAGCTTATGTTAATCTATGATGTTAATCAATTATACTTTAAAATCCTGCTGATCAAATCTGACCAGACATCCTCATTTCTGTTGAAATGAAAACACACTTCTTGTTAGACAGCCAATTACAAGTTACATGACATAAAACACCATGCGATTTTTGCCATAAAACAGCAGAGGAAAAGGAAAAACAAGTTAGAGAAGCTTCTGTTTGAAAAGAAAACCACAAAGCCTTCTGTGAATGTGCACTTGCACATTCACACCTACTATTCCCTGTCAGTTTATTAATCATTTTAAATGTTATAAAGTGACGACACTATCATTTTTCATTTCTAACTTATTTTCTTAAGTACTATTCCTTCATGTGAATAGTGAGTCAGAGCTGGGAGGCTGTGAAGATGTAAAATGTTTAAATACAGAGGTTGATTACTTCTAGCTGTTCTATCATGTCCTGTTAAAATCTTTATCCACCAGAAAAGGAAAGGTACAGCAACAACTTTCAGTTTAACTATGTAAAAACACTGTAAAACACCCATTTCCTGCAGTTATTGGTTCTCCAACACTGACCCAATTAGGTACCAGTACCTAAAACTACTGGTATCGGTCGGGATGTCTAGTTTTACCAGGTCGCCGACAGTCAGACAACCCTCCGCGTTGACAAGCTGCCGGAAGCATC